>JAIUZE010031815.1:0-10069 GCA_022085475.1 Heliosperma pusillum | reverse complement strand
TATACATTGCTTTTATGTTATTCATGTTTCATTAAAATCGACATTTCGTGGCTGGGAGAACTCGGAGTTACTCCCCACTGACTGTGGCTTCCGTGTTTATATTTAATGCGGTCGAACAGGTGGTGATGCATATTTTGGGGTACATGACGAGCTAGCGAGTGAAGTATTTTACCTTGGACCTATATTCGGTTCATAGTTTGTATATTATTATATACACTTTTATTTCCGTATTTATACGGGAGATATGTCTCCCGTCTTGTATATTTCTTTTGTATAATTTTATTCCGTATTGTAACGAACCTTTTTATTATGTAATGACACCTTCGTATTGTATTCGTATCTTTTATGTATTTAAAATATTTTTTTCTTTCCGCAAATTTGAGGGTGTCACACCTAAGCATACTAACCATAATCTAAATACGATTACTAGCCTACAAAACACATAAAACACGTAAATGATATCGAGTAACCCTTCACCGTTACCTTTTCGCGTCTTTAAACGGTTTCTAAACCTTCCTAGTCTCCACCTACATACAATTAGATAATAAAAGATGAATATAATTCACCTAGAGAAAGACGGATAATTTAAAAAGCGAGAAATACGGTAATTTTATTACCAATACGAATAGAGGAGGCTAAGAGGGGAAGAATAAGACGAACTTACGCGAATTTGAGCGAATAACGAAGAAGTAGCGACGAATCTAAGACGGATCAAAATGGAGGCAAGGTTTTTGGTGTTTATGGTGAGGAAGAAGAAGGAAATGAATTGTGAGGAAATGAATTAGGTTTAGTGTTTGAGGGAGTATATGTAGGGTGATTCGGAAAAGTCAACGAAAGTCAAAGGCGGCTCAAAAGTCAAGAAAGTCAAAGACGACTCAAAAGTCAAGAAAAGTCAAAGACGACTTAAAGACGGGATTCTCATGGAATCTCGCGGAAATTCCAAATACGAACTCGGAAATTCTAAATTCGACTCGAAACTTTAAATTCTAAATTAAAACTTAAATTTGCTGAAAAGATTTCGTAAAATATTTCTACTAGAAAAAATAGGGTACATTTCCGGGTGTTACATAGGAGGTTAGAAATAATGAGTTTAGATGGTTTTATGACATAACTTTCGATTACACATTTGTACCTTCAAAATCAAAATCATATGTGAATCAGAAGCAGTCATTTAAACCTAATGTGCGTCGCAACAATAACAAACACTATAATAAACCTAGACAACCCTATGTTAAGAAGAAAAGAATTATTAGTCAGGTATGGGTTAGGGAGGATCAAATATATAGAGTCACTAACCACAAAGGACCCAACTTAGCGTGGGTACCTAAAAGTTGAATTTGATTCTCTTGCAGATAATAGTGAAAGAAAATAATCTATGGTATGTCAACAGTGGTTGTTCAAGACACATGACCGGAAACAAGAATCTTTTTCTTTCACTAGAGCCCTTCAATGGTGGCAAGGTCACTTTTGGAGACAACAAGAAGGGCAAGATAATCGGTGTAGGTAAGATTGGTATATCTCCTTCTCATGCTATTAATAATGTTTATCTGGTAGATGGTCTTAAACATAACTTGCTAAGTATCTCTCAATTATGTGACAAAGGCAATAAAGTAGTTTTTCATTCAAATGTTTGTCGCATCATAATTGAAGGTACTAGTAATGTTATTTTAGAAGGCTTACGTAAAAGGAACGTGTATATGATTGATTTAAATAAAGTTACTACAAGTTCCTTCACGTGCATGAAAGTTACTGTGGATGATTCATGCTTGTGGCACAAGAGGTTTGCACACATCATTCCAACAATTTTAAAGAAACTCAAATTGTGGGATTTAGTTGAGGGTTTACCCTCAATCAAATTCTCAAAAAGGAGGTAGACCTATTCTCAAAAAGATTCCCTATTCTCAAAAAGATTCCCTATGAACTTTTAAGAGGTAGAAAACCCAATATAGCTCACTTTCGTTGCTTCGGGAGTAAATGTTTTTGTCCATAATAATGGAAAAAGTAATTTGAGCAAATTTGATCCACGAAGTGACGAAGCTGTGTTTGTTGGTTATTCTAATCATAGTAAAGCTTTTAAAGTTTTTAACAAAAGAACTTTGTGCATAGAAGAAAGTGTTCATGTTGTATTTGATGAAGATAATGTGCCTGAGCAAGTTGAACAGAATGAAGAAGAAGACATGAATGATCCAGACTTTCGCCTCTCAAGGGATGACGAGCCAGAGATCAATGAAGAAGTTATTGAAGGAATCAATGATGAAGTTGATAAATCCGCAAATGACCTTGAAAAGAGAACTGAGACAATTGTTGATGATACGAATGTCTCTTCTCAAAACAAGGAAAAGGAAACTGAAGTTATAGCTAATGATGCTATAACTTTGAACCCAGATCAAGATTCTGTAACTGAAGTTGTACCAACTTTAGCTATAACCCCGGAGTCCAACTCAAGGCGAACTAATCTTGACTCTGAATCATTTGAGGATAGTGAAAGTTCATCAGATGATGATGAGCCTAGGAACTCTAAGAAATGGAAATATAAGAGTTCTCATCCTATGGATAGTATCCTTGGAAGTTTGAACAAGGGAGTTCAAACTAGACGAACATTGAATAACTTTTGTTCATTCTATTCTTTTCTGTCTACCATAAAGCCTACCAACATCAAAGAAGCACTTGCAGAATCCAGCTAAATTCTAGCAATGCAAGAGGAGCTTCAACAGTTTGAACGTAATAAAGTCAGGCACCTTGTGCCACGACCTACTAATCGAACTGTGATTGGTACTCGATGGGTATTCAGAAATAAATTGGATGACTCAGGAGTTATAGTTCGTAAAAAGGCTCGATTGGTCGTTCAAGGTTATAATCAACAAGAAGGGATTGATTATGACGAGACATTTGCACCAGTAGCAAGACTTGAAGCTATTCGCTTGCTTATCGCCTTCGCAGCTCTTAAAGGAATGAAACTGTTCCAAATGGACGTTAAGATTGCATTCCTTAACGGTTATTTAGAAGAAGAGGTTTTTGTTGAACAACCTCCCGGATTTTTGAATAGCAAGTTTCAAAACCATGTTTTTAAACTCGATAAAGCTTTATATGGTTTGAAACAAGCGCCTAGGGCTTGGTCCGACAGACTGTCCAAATTTTTATTACAAAACAATTTTAAAAGAGGATCTGTCGACAAAACCCTATTTCTAAAATCCGAGGGTTCTGATTTACTTGTTGCTCATATTTATGTAGACGATATTATTTTTGGTTCTACTAACAATAACTTGTGCAAGTATTTTTCAGATCTAATGACCTCAGAATTTGAAAAGAGCATGATGGGAGAATTAAAATTCTTCCTAGGATTGCAAATTCAACAAACGAAAGAAGGAATAAAGATTCACCAACAAAAATATGTCAAGGAGCTAATCAGAAAATTTTGTATGGAGAACGCTCATCCAATGGACACATCTATGGTAACGGATAAAAAGTTGACCTTAGACGAAAATGGTAAGTCTGTAGATGAGACTACATAACGAGGTATGATTGGTTCTTTATTATATTTAACTGCAAGTAGACATGACATTATGTTCAGCGTATGTGTCTGTGCTAGATTTCAATCATGTCCTAAAGAATCACACATGATTGCAGTTAAACGTATCTTGAGATATTTAATTGGTACATCTAATTTATATTTGTGGTATCCACTTGAGTGTAATTTTGATCTAGTAGGATATTCAGAAGCAGATTATGCAGGATGTTCTTTAGATAGAAAAAGTACCTCTGGATTAGCTACGTTTGTTGGACCATGCATAATTACTTGGGGCTCAAAGAAGCAAAATTCGGTTGCGTTATCTACTGCAGAAGCCGAATACATCGCTGCAGGACTGGTATGTTCTCAACTACTTTGGTTAAAGCAACAACTATGTGATTATGGTGTTAATGTTGGGTGTATGCCTGTATTTTGTGATAATACGAGTGCTATTGTTATTTCTAAAAATCCAGCTCAGCATTCTCGTACTAAGCATATAGACATTAGACGTCATTTTTTACGTGACCATGTAGAAAAGGGCAACATTAAACTCGAGTTTTGTAGTACTGAAAATCAATGGGCTGACATTTTAACAAAGGCGTTAGCGAGAAGACGTTTTGAGATTTTGCGGTTGGAAATTGGTTTAATGAGTAGCAATTAAATTCGTCATATTTATTTTGTGAACGTGTGTGACTGGCTAGAATAAGACGAGATTGTATGACTGTGTCCGCGTATTTCATTGCTATTACATTTGTGTTTAATATTATATATTTTACGTGAGTATCTTGCATATTAAGTATTTTATGGATATTAAATTTTGGAATGGTTCCGAGAGATGGAGAAGCAATTTGATCTATACCAAGTCCGTGAAGAGGACAAGGTGAGGATCGCAAAGCACTTCCTTGTAAGGGAAGCGGATAATTGGTGGGCTATTACTAGCGCCACCGCTACTCTTGAAGATGATTTCAATTGGGCTTGTTTTAAAGCTCTAGTGGAAGGTCGATTCTATCCTAAGGAGCTTAAGCAACAAAGGCTCAAGGAGTTTATTGACTTCAAGCAAGGTAACTTGTCGGCACAAGACTTCACTACGGAGTTCAACAAGCTTGCTCATTTTGCTCCGAGGCTTATCAGAGATGACGAGGACCGAGCTTTCTACTACCGCAAGAAGCTTAGTGCTTTACTTCAAAGTAAAGTGAGGAGGAATACTACTTCCTTTGGGGATTTATATGATGATGCTTTGTGGGCCGAGAATTCCATGAAGGCCATTAGGGATGAAGCTATGATGAATAATCCCTCTCCTTGTTTCACTCCTAGGCCAAATGTCTATGGGAAGAGTCCGTTTACTCCGTCTTCCTCCAGCTCTCATGCCAATAAGAGGAGATTCAATCCTCCTTCAAATGCAAATACAAGAGCTCCCGCTCCTTTCATTCCCCGAGCTACATCTAACGTGGCTCATAGGCCGTATGCTCCCCCTCAAGCTCAAGGTCGTTTATGTAACCGTTGTAGACAACCACACCACCCCGGTGTAGCTTGTTTCAACCGACCTTATATTTTTTCTTTTGCCAAAAGGGTGGTCACCGTTATGATGATTGTCCCGATCGTAAGTTGCCCCCTCCAATTGCCAAACCTAAGGGTTCTATCTTTGTTATGAGCCGAGCCGAAGCCGACGCTTATCCGGAGATAATTACGGGTATGTTCTCAATCTTAGAGCAATCGTGCCTTATTCTTTTTGATACCGGTGCTTCTATGTCTTTTGTGTCTTCGACTTATGCTAATAAATTATCTATCGAGCCTACATCTAGTGAGGATACTCCCATATCCTTACCATCCGGAGATATTATCTCTTGTTCTACTCTTTATCCTAATGTCCCAATATCTATTGCGGGTTCTATCTTTCCCGCTAATATCCTTAAGTTCCCTATAAGTGAGTTTGATATAATTCTAGGCATTGATTGGTTAGCATTGTACCATGCTAGGTTCGAGTGTCGTGATCAAAAGATTTATTTAAAGAGTCCTTTAGGAGTTGGAATAACCTATTAGGGATCTCATCCCCGAAAAGGTGTATCTTTGATTTCCATAATGAAATTGGTAAGTATGGTAAGAAAGGGTCACCAAGCATACTTGTGTATTGTGACTTCTTCAACTACCTCTTTGCCAAATATTGAAGATGTGCCTATAGTTTGTGAATTCGTTGATGTATTCCCTGAAGACTTGCCCGGGATTCCTCCCGAGCGTGATGTTGAGTTTTCTATTGATCTTGTACCTGGTTCCGGACCCATAGCCAAAGCTCCTTACCGTATGGCTCCAACCGAATTGAAAGAGTTAAGGAAGCAGCTTGATGATATGATTGAGAAAGGTTTCATTCGACCAAGTGCCTCGCCTTGGGGTGCTCCCGTTCTCTTTGTGAAGAAGAAAGATGGTTGTATGAGGCTTTGTATTGATTACCGTGAGTTGAATCGGATTACAATCAAGAATAGGTATCCTTTGCCGAGGATTGAAGATTTGTTTGATCAACTAAAGGGTGCTTCTACTTTTTCCAAGATTGATTTGAGATCCGGTTATCACCAAATTCCCGTTCGTGATGTTGATATTCCGAAGACCGCTTTTAGTGCAAGGTATGGTCATTATGAGTTCAAGGTGATGCCATTTGGATTGCCAAATGCTCTCGCTGTTTTTATGGATCAAATGAACCGCACTTTTAGTGAGTACCTTGACAAGTGTGTGGTGGTGTTCATTGACGATATTCTTATTTTCTCCAAGTCCGAAGAAGAGCATGCTATTCATCTAAATACTATTTTGGGTGTTCTTCGTCGTCAGAAGTGGTTTGCTAAATTCTCCAAGTGTGAATTTTGGTTACCTAAGGTGTCCTTTCTTGGGCATGTGATTTCTAAAGAGGGTGTAATGGTGGATCCTTCAAAAATTGAGGCCGTTGTTGATTGGAAGAGTCTGACCGATATTAGAGAAATTCGAAGTTTTCTTGGTTTAGCTGGTTATTACCGTAGATTTGTCAAGGATTTCTCTAAGCTTGCTAGACCGATGACCCAGTTGTTGAAGAAGGAAACCAAGTTCCTATGGAATGAAGCTTGTGAAGCCGTGTTTCAAGAGTTAAAGAAAAGGTTAACTACCGCTCCGGTGTTGATTTTGCCTGAAGATGGTGTAGACTTTGATGTCTATTGTGATGCTTCCAAGATGGGTTTGGGTTGTTTTCTTATGCAAGGTAGGAAAGTAGTGGCTTATGCTTCGAGACAGTTGAGAGTTCATGAAGTGAACTATCCTACTCATGATTTGGAATTGGCCGCCGTTGTTCATGCTTTGCAAGTGTGGAGACATTACCTTATTGGTGTTCATTTTCGTATATTCACCGATCACAAAAGTTTGAAGTACATATTTACTCAAAAAGAGTTGAATATGAGACAAAGAAGATGGTTGAAATTGGTGAATGAATATGATTTTGTGTTATTGTACTATGAAGGGAAGGCAAATGTTGTTGCCGATGCTCTTAGTAGGAAAGCTTCTCATGCATTGAATGCTATGCGGGTATTACCCGTTGATCTTTGTGCCGAGTTTCGAAAGTTGAGGTTGGAATTCGTGGAGCGTGGATTTGTTTATGTTGGTGCTATGACTGCCGAACCTGTTTTTCTCCGTGAGATCCGCGAAAGCCAAGTTGATGATCTTACCTACAAGTCTATTCAAGCCAAGCTTCTTGAAGGTAAAGCTAAAGATTTCAAATTTGATGATAAAGGTGTTCTTCGATTCCATGGCCGTTTGTTTGTACCTAATGCTCTTGATTTGAGAAAGCGAGTTCTTGATGAAGCTCACCTTTCCCCTTATTCTATTCACCCCGGAGGTGATAAGATGTATAAAGATCAGAAGCTACAGTTTTGGTGGCCGAATCTAAAGGGCGATGTTGTGTCTTATGTTGGAAGATGTCTTACTTGCCAACAAGTGAAGATTGAACAGAAGAGGCCTGGTGGATTGCTACAACCTTTGGATATTCCACTATGGAAGTGGGAATCTATTTCTATGGATTTTGTTATGGCTTTGCCGAGAACGGTTGGAAGTAAAGATGCCATTTGGGTTGTTGTTGATCGCTTGACCACTTGGAGTTTAGATCGTTTAGCCAAGGCCTATGTTGATGAGATTGTTAGATACCATGGTGTTCCCAAGGAGATTATATCCGACCGAGATTCGAGGTTTTGTTCGAGATTTTGGTAAAAGTCCATAGACCTTAATTAGACTCCTCTAATTATTTACTAAATTACTTTTTAATTTAGTTTATAATGATCTATGTAACATGCATGCAAATATAAAGACATTTATATAAAGGAAGAAATTTCCTCACATTGATATGGAAAATATAAGGGCACAACAAGAACTCCTTCTTGTTGTTCTTGAGCTATAAATATGGATGAACACAAGAAATCTCCAAACAAGAAGACCTCCTTCAAGTTGCACCAAGATGACACCAAATAATATACCCTTATTATTAACTAGATAATAAGATAGATATAATACTACTAATATTATGACTATATTACTACACTAGTAATACTTAGTAAATATTAGTATTTGAGAGTTTTTAGTGAGAGGAAGATTTTTAGAAAGAAGTATAACAATTTCACAAAATCAAGTCATCAAAAAATGAACAACAAAATTGCTCATTATGTAGGCCATTTGGCCGGACCTCAATGTCCAAAATTGGACTATTATTTTGTTCAATTTGATCACATGCCTTAGAGTGGAGTGTTGTAGAAAAGATGATGATTGTTTTATACTTGTTATGTCACTTTCAACAAGTAACTAAAGAGTAAAAACAAGAACAAAATCATCACCATGTAACTACTACCATAACCGGCCATTATGGCCTAGTTTGGTCCATTTTGATTTTTGATATTTGTCTCACAAATACTTATTGATCATATGGTTAATTATCTTGTATAATTAAGTGTTAATGTGATCATATAACAATTATATGACTCAATTAAATAAATAATATGTACTTAACATTTTAAGTAATATTTTACCATTATATCAATATATAATGGGTCCCAAAATGCTTAGTTAATTTATTTTACAACTCCTTGTAAATATAATTAACTAATTACCTCTATCTCAAAACCTCAACTAATTTAGTAATTTAACGATTAATTACTAAGTTAAATCTTATTTAATCGTATTAAAATAAGATATAAATTTTTTAGTCAATTATCGCATAATTGAAAAATAAGTTTAATCGAATTTGAGTTCTTAACTCAATTTATAATAATTAACTCTCGTACATATCGAATATATGTAATGTACTAATTAACTGTATCGTATACAAATAATTAGTTACTATTTGGATTTCATCCTTTAGGTGTGACCGAAAGGGATCAGTTGATCACCGCCGTTCAACGACAATAACGTCAAACTCTAGTCAGCCAACCGTTATTGATTTACGTTAATCAACTGACTAATCATATATATATAGTCAATAAATATCCCAATTATATTCCTTAATAAGATTTATTATGTGGCGCACTATTGTGGAGGACACCTACTCCAACAAATCTCCCACTTGTCTGACACAAGTGTGCGTCACCGATTCTCTTGTCTCTTTATCACATCTCCCACTCAACGCAAGGTGTCTTTCAGGTCGCACTTGCGATTGACAATATCTAGAGTGGTTTTTTCGATAGGGAAAGTAACTGTCTGACCGGAAAATCTACCATAGATCTCTTTCCGAGCGTGGCCACGCATTTACAGTAACTTCTCTTGAGTGGCCTAAAGATGTTTTTACCCAACGTGGGTGGACAATTCCTGTTGATCCATCTACTCTGTATGATGCAGATCACCATGATCCAGAAGAAGTCCATCGGCCTTCTTTTACGGCACGACCTAGAACATCAACACCAAAACCAATCTGGAAACTGCCCGCAGGGTAGACGGTCGCCAGTCAAAAGAATTGACTTATAGGAATAAGAGAGAAGACCCTGCCACGACCAGGCATCAAATAATTGATTTAAGGGTCTCTACAATGTCACTGTCCGACAGAGTGTCATACAGTCTGTCTATGTAAACGACCAGTCATCTCCATGACCCCATGGTGCTGAACCAACCATCGATCGACTTACAATCTAGTCACTTCGAGACGTCACCTCAAATGAGTGACTAGGGACAAAACACTAAGTTCATCCTGTTCACTTGAATTGGGTTCAACTTTCTTTCAACCAATTCGGATAAACAAAGTATTAAAATTTAGTCAAACTAAATAAAGGAGTTTTTAATGAAACTCTAACAATGAATGCGATTATCTAATATTTTGAAAAATTGATACGCTATCAATAATTTCATATCTCATAATCTCTAGCAATTCAGGTACATATTTCAATCCCATTGAAATGACATGACTATCATGTTCAGCCTGCAAAAGGGATGACCAATGGATTAGCAATACTTGCATCTTTCTCATCGTTCTTATTGCTATTTCTCTTTGTCTACGTAATCTCATATTACATAAAACTTTCTGAGTACATGTCTAGGTTTAAATCTAGACTTAGGACTCTTGGCCTAAAGGTAGCT
>JAIUZE010031814.1:0-17209 GCA_022085475.1 Heliosperma pusillum | reverse complement strand
CTCAATCTTATCAATCTTATACCGCTAACGGTGAGATGTAAGCCCTAGTGAGCGTATTCGATTGCCTAAGAGGGTCTTTCCTGAGTCTTGGAATAACATGATGTTTACGGAATTGATTTCTATATGATCTTATCATTATATCCCGTATTGCCTATTTGTTCTTATCGCAACTCACATGTATATATATATGCATGCTTTACTTTTGTATTACCTTATGTGTACGTTTGATGTAATATGGCTGGGAGAACCCGGAGTTACTCCCCACTGACTGTGGCATTCATGTTTTTCAGGGATGAACAGGTTTCTTGCTTGGATGATTTTTGGCTGTGACATTTTGGGGTTCGGGTGTGAGCTAGCGGGCGTTGTCCCTGGAAGTTCACCTCTAGACGATAGTAGCTAGTTTTTGTTAAACACTTGTTCTTTGCTAACAATTGAAGAGACCCCGTCTCTTTGTTGTATTTCCGCGTTTAGTTTGTAATATTTGACACTCCTCGTTTTATTTACAATGCATGTTTAAAAGTTTTTAAAATACCGTATTTCCGCATATCTTTTCACATGCTTGTATGTTTTATCTTTCCGCATTCGCGAGGGTTGTCACACCCACTCAATTTCAGATCACTCTCTGTCTGAACGAGGAGTGAGTGGAGCTGATGAAGACTCTTCTTCATGTCATTCATATAGTAATTTTCCCTGAAAAGGGCAAAACCATCATGAAGTGAATGAAGAACGCGGTCTATGACGATCTTCTCATCAATTTTGCAACCAAGTGCCTCCAGTTTCTCGACATTCTCAATCATATCAAGAATGTGTGGGCTAACTGCTTGGCCCTTCTGGAGTTTCGCTTCAAAGAAGCGACAGGTATGCTCATAGCTAACGATCCTCGGAGCTTTCGAGAACTCGTTAGAGAGCGTGGTGAAAATCTTATTCGCACCATGGGAAATGAATCGCCTTTGCAAATTTGATTCCATTGAAAAGATGAGTACGTTCTTTATCGCACCCGCCTCCATCATGAAATCACTATAAGCAAGTGATTCATTGGCTCCTGCATTGGGGCCTGGGTTGGGCGGTAGTGGCTCAGTCAAGTACTTGAGCTTACCGTCAGCAATGGCAGCATTCCGTAATGCCGCCTTCCAGTCCGCAAAGTTGGACCCGTTATTCTTCAGTCGCGTTGACTGATTCATAGTGTCCATGAAAAGCTTAAGCCAGGACTCACGTCCGAGCGTGGCACTTGGCATTGGGTCATCAGTATGGCCAGCCATTTGTTATTTAGCAGTTATATCTGTATATAACGGATTCAAAAACTGTGAAAAAGAAAATAAATATGATAGGTATTCATCGTTTTAAATTTGAGTCTAATGAAAAACTATTTAATGCGATGACTCGTGCATTTATACAAATGACCTCCCTCAAGAATTATATAAATGATCCCAAGACTCAATTTCTGTAAATTGATAAGCCAACCTCTTGGCTAATTCTACTTTTAGAATTCCTGGTCGATAAATTTCTGTAAATTCTATCTTTAGTCCATCATAATCACGAGATATTACTCGTACTATAATGTTGAGATAAAATAGGTCAACACTCACTACTTACCCAACGTAGAAGGGGTCATATTATGACTTCCGACGAAGAAGGGGTTCATAGTAGTTTTCCCTATAAAGACTAGTCTCAATTTTATTTATAGGGGAAGGTCCCATCATCTTAACTTTAATTCATTTTAAGTGAACGAATGTCTAGCAACTCGAGAATGATTTAAACTAAGGTGATGGCCCTAAAAGCGAGTGACATCTGTATGTCCATGATTAAAATATTCAAACTGTATGAATCATTTTCATGCATTTTTAGGTGGTTTGGTTTAGGCGGAATATGATGCAATTATCTATCATGTGAATAAAGCAACGAGAATGGAAAAATAAAACGCAAAATAAAACACCTAGTGTGGCCTAACTACCAAAATGAACAAAATACAAGTTTGGAATCCATCCTTATGGACCCGAGAAGCTTGACTTGATGTTCCACCTTGGTCCATATAGCGGGAGTGAGCCATCCGATCTCCATCTTGAATCTTCTCAAAATACATTTTAAAAATTACAAATGTAAACCTATTTACATTCTAATTCAAAATGATTCCAAAAATTAAAATTACATAGGGGAGATACAAGATCTCAAATTACAACCAAGACTATGTTTCCATCATTACGAAAACATAATCTACTAAGGCCACACTAGTAAATTACAACTGATTGTACAAAAATGCGTAAAATTAAACCATTCAAACAACATTCAACATAATAAAAGCATCAACTAAAATTAATCATACAAAACATAATGCATAAATTATGTTGATTAATTATCCAAACCACCATTAAATCATGTGACGATTCCGTAATCCATCACTAGATTTCAATCAAAATCCAATGAAATTCATAATCAATATGAATAACAACAACATTATTTTAAACCTTTTTAAAATAACATGGTATCAAAAATTTGTGAACTTTTTCACAAAAACAAACATACATTATCTTAATAATGTACAAAACAAAAACCAGTAAAAGAAAAAAAAACCGAAATTCTTTTTTTTATAATTACTGTTCATACGTGAACAGTAGCAGGTACCCAAAAAAAAAATTTTTTTCTTCTTTCTTTTCTCTCGGTTTATAACAAAACCGGAAAAAACTATAAAAAAAAATTTGCAGTTGCTGCCATTTAAAAAAAACAGAATTTTTTTTTATTCTAAGAACAGTACATGAACAGTACACGGGCAGAAAAAAAAATCAAATTAAACGGTTTTAATTCGATCATGCTTATATTAACTAGATCGGTACAAACAAAACAATATCTAATCGATATTAAACATTGATACAAAACTAGATGATTCAAATTAACCTTTTAACATGAATATCTAGATCATTTTATACCGAAAATATAAAGCAAAAGGATGTTCATAAACATTCATATCAAATTCCATTTACGTTTTAATTCAATCATTATTATTAAATCAAAACATCTACAAATTCATATATTATTATCTCAACCTTTTAAAATAACAATATTTGAATCAAAATGGATCCCCAAAAAAAAACATACGGCACAAAAAACTTTTGCCGAATTAAAATTTTTTTTTTTATTAAGAATTATACAAATTCATATTTACGAAAATCATATAAACAATTTCATAACCTGGCTCTGATACCACTTGTGGGAAAATATCCCTATACTTCCCTTTAAATCATACAGGATTATAATGAAATTATTATTATATGATTAATAGTCATAAACAAAAATGCATAAAAACAAGAGATTAGAAATAACCTTTAGTCCTTGCTTAAAGGCCTAAGAACAATATCAAAATGATGATATCTCCTAATCGTAGTACCCAAGATTGAATGAGAAATGCCCTTGAATTTGCTAGAATTTTTTTTTCAAAAGTTATTGTTAACTTTTTAATTTTTGTGATGTGTGAATCATGGAGGCACAAGTGAATGAATTAGGGTTAAGAAAAAAAAACCACTTTCCTTACCTCTTGTTTCTCACGGCACCCATCAGGGTTTTTGGGGAGATTTTTCTCCTCTAATTAACAAATAATGGACCGAAAATTCCAGAGTGAATCTGGACTTTATTTCGGTTAAATTCGCTTTAATATATAATTTGTATTATTATTATAAATGTCATTTGTGTTGTCATGTATTAATATGTCCATACAACATTTTGTAGTCGATACATTAATACCGGACTGACAACATCTAATATGACAATCGTATAATATATACGTTAATTATAATTATCCGTATAATTATAATTTGCTAATTCAATATAACATTTTATATTCAATTTACGAATTAACATTTTAATTCGCATAAGCTTACATTATATATATGCTAATTAAATACAACAGTTTATATTTAATTACGAATTACTTTTAATTCGTCTCAGCTTATATTATTTAATCGTTATTAAATAATCGTCTCATCATCACATTGACTAACCTTTTAGTCAAATACACTGACTAACCTTTTAGTCATATAATAGGGCATCAATATGATTATTTTCTCAAATAATCACATCTCTCAAACACATCCTTTAGGTGTGACTTTTAGGGACCAGTTGATCACCGCCATCTGAATGACAATAACGTCAAACTTGTCTAGCAAGCCAACCGTTATTGATAAACGTTAATCAACTGATTATAATACAAAGTATACCCTGTGAACCTACAGAGATTTATTTATGTTATTGCACTAACTGTGGAGGACACTAGCTCCAACACTACAACCGTCACACATTCGTCCTTGAGCTTGAGGGGGAGCATTGAGCTTAGGAGCCGCATTCGGGTTAGCTTGAGGGTGATAAGGAGCAAGTGTTCTTGCATTGGAGTTTGAGGGAGCATTGAAACGCCTCTTGTTAGCATATGCATTAGAAGAAGAGGGAGTGAAAGGTCTTTTGTCATGGAAGTTTGACCTTGGATTGAAAGAGGGGGAAGGAGAGGGATTCTTCATCATAGCTTCATCCTTGATGGCCTTCATTGAGTTCTCGGCCCATAGAGCATCATCATCAAAATCTCCAAAGGAAGTAGTATTCCTCCTCACTTTACTTTGGAGTAAAGCACTAAGCTTGTTGCGGTAGTAGAAAGCTCGGTCCTCGTCATCTTTGATAAGCCTCGGAGCAAAGTGAGCAAGCTTGTTGAAATCCGTAGTGAAGTCTTGTGCCGACGAGTTACCTTGCTTGAAGTCAATAAATTCCTTGAGCCTTTGTTGCTTGAGCTCCTTAGGAAAAAATCGACCTTCAACTAGAGCTTTGAAACAAGCCCAATTGAAATCATCTTCAAGAGTAGCGGTGGCACTAGTAATTGCCCACCAATTATCTTCTTCCCTTACAAGGAAGTGCTTAGCAATACTTACCTTGTCCTCTTCACGAACTTGGTATAAATCAAATTGCTTCTCCATTTCTCGGAACCATTCCGATAGCTCGGTAGGGTCCGGCTCTCCACCGTAAGGTATAATCTTACTCCTAGCTATTTGACCTGCCACCCAAGCGTAGCCTCCTTGATGGTTATCTTCTCTTCGAGGGGGAACTTGGTTGGCTGAGCTAAAGCCGCATCTTGTTGATTTTTCAACACTTGTGTAAGGGCTTCAAGCATAACGTTCTCAACTAGTCGGGGTCTAACTATCTTCATAAGAAACAAAAACAATTTAAGTTAATCCTATCAATTAGCATAAACAAATAGACTACCAAGTAAAGTCCTTAACTTCTACCCATCTCTCATTTATTATTTCAAGGTCAAGTAGTTTAAGTTTAGGATTCACGTGTGTGCGTCGGGAGCGATAAAGCTCTGATACCAACTGTGACAACCCTCGCGAATGCGGAAATAAAACATACAAGCATGTGATTTAATTAGCGGAAATACGGTGTTTTTAAAACTTTTTACATGCATAAAGAAAAGTACGAGGAGTGTCAAATATTACAAACCAAAGTATGAAATATACTACACAAGAGACGTAGTCTCTCAAAATGTTATCAATGTCAAAGTGATTAGCAAACTAGCTAATTAACGTCTAGAGGTGAATCTTCCAGGGACAACGCCCGCTAGCTCACACCCGAACCCAAAATACCACAGTCAAAAAGCCATCCAATCAAGCAACCTGTTCATCCATGAAAAACATGAACGCCACAGTCAGTGGGGAGTAACTCCGGGTTCTCCCAGCCATATCACATTAAACGTACATAAACGGAAATACAAAAGTAGAAGCATGCATATATAGATATACATGTGAAATACGAGAAGGATAAAAGGTAATTCAATATATATGGATATTGATACATGAAGTACAAAACCGTAACCATCATATTATAGAAAGACTCGGAGAAGAAGACACCCTTAGGCAACTATATACTCACTAGGGCTTGCATCTCACCGTTAGCGGTATAAGTTTGATAAGATTGAGACTCGACAAACAAACCATGCCAAGTCATCCAAAGATCACGAATAAACCAATCATATGATCATCCATCCAAACATACAATATGTTGACGACCTCTCTCACGGTAAATGAAACGCACTAGCACCGTGTACATGGCAAGTATGATTAAAAGGCATCCACGGGATAAGACATTTCCCTGAACGCATACATGATGCTACATTTCATATATGTAGACTAATTTCCTCCTGGTAGGACGACGATAATAATACGATCCTAGTTAAAACCTGGTCAGACTCTCGGGATAAGACATTTTCCGATTCGACATGTGGTAAGACGTTCCACATCCAAGACTCGGTCAATCATAGACGCCGAGTACCCCAAATTCGGTCAACCTTCACGAAAGAGGCGGAAAAGAGCACAAGCTCATAACAAGCGGTACGCTACAGGCAAATGACACCACCTCGCAAGTATACACCTTTGAAGGCCGGGTCGATACGCAAAGCGTTCGCCTCCCAACAACGTCGTCATATGCCCACTAACACATGCAATTAAGCAGTAAGGATACACTCCCTGTTCCGACATTCCAGCCTTACGAACGTGGAGGTAGCCAAGGGAATGAGAGTACAAGGCACATAGAAAGTTAGTGCTCAAACCGTAACATTTGTAAAACCGACTCAAAGTGGGACATATCAAAAACCGTCACCAAGCATGAGAATAGAGCATTATATAAATGTAACTATGGTAAACATGAATCAATACATGATACATAAGCATTAGACCAAGTTTAAGAAGCATAATAAATAGGAAACATAGATCTTATCTCAAAACAACAAGTTTGGAAACTAACTAAAACAAGGGTCCACTTCAAACAGTCATAACAAGAGTTCTAGACATGTAAATGCAGAAATTCCAAGTTGAGGTGATAGCTTATCCTCTTACGGTTCCAACGGTAGGTCACAAGACCAAAACAAGCAAGGAACGAAGGAGATATGATCATTTTACGAAAAGGGGTCAGTGCAATGAGTTCCCAGCCGGTCAATGGGGCCGGCGGCCGGGCACCCGGCTGGGACAACATTAACAAACAAAATACAACTTCTTTCTGGTGTGTTCCCAGCCGGTCAAGAGGCCGGCGGCGGGGTACCCGGCTGGGACAACACCTCACCCGAGAACAACAATACTTCAATATCCATTTTCAATTATCAAAAATAACTACTATCAACTACCAATAATCGATAACCATCATCAACAATCATCAACTAACAACAATCATCATCAATAACACAATTCCTAAGCTTACTAATCATATTCTAAATACGATTTCTAACATAGAAAACACGTAAAACACGTAAATGATATCGAGTAACCCTTCACCGTTACTTTTTAACGTCTTCACTCCGCGTCAAGGTCATCTTCAAGGGAAAAGTCAATGACGTCTTAAGACGTGATTCACTTGAAATCTCGCGTAAAATCCAAATACGAACTCGGAAATTCTAAATTCGACACGGGAAATTTAATTCTAAACTAAAACTAAATTTCGCTGAAAAGTATCCGTAAAATATTTTTACTATAAAAATAGGGTACATTTGCGGGTGTTACAGTTTCCCTTGGTTGTTGGTCCATTTGATCAACTTTCTCCCTCCTTTCTACTGGCTAGAGCCGGCGTCGCTGATTAACACCGTATGGTTGAAATGATCGTCCTGAAGTATCATGGTAATAATCTCATCATGTACAGCTTTGACGAATCGATCTTCTCCAAATAGAAGGCTAAATGCTTGTTCGTCTAAACAAGGTGTCTAACGAGCTTTGACGGTATGAACCGTTTCTGAGGGAATAAAGTAGCAATCGTGAAAGACCTCGATTCCAGCTAATTGTATTCCTCCATAGTGACAAGGCTCAGGAAATCCATGAAAGTATTCTTGGTATCCTTCCTTAACGAAATATCCGTTTAGAGTACGGAGATAAGGTTGCATCTGGATTTCTTTATTCTTACGATTTTGGACTTGAGTAAGCATTTCTAAGGCTTCCTCTTTCATGGGTTTGTATCTCAATCCCAATGGTATCTTTCCAGAGTTCCCTTCTTTGTACGGTGCAAGGGTACTCTTCCTGGCAAAGTTTAATGGCATCCCTGGGAAGTATCCCTGGGATTTGAACATGTGGTTGACCACTAGGTTAGAGTATGGGTCGAAATATAGAGGCGTCAACTCACTCTCTACGAGATTCATACTCTGAAATCCTTCAAGATCATATACAGGATCTGTGATTACTTGATTGCTGGACATTTTCTCTATCACAGCCTTGAAAGCTAAGGTGACAAAGTTTCGGCTTACCTCTCACGTGCTTCCATTGTTTGACTTAGAAAACCAAGGATATATGGTTGGGAGGCGGAAGAACTACCTCTCGATGATGATGACGCCAGGGGAGTGTAATATAGTGAGGTGGTGGTTCCTAATCCAAAGACTTGGCCCTTCTTGTATCCATCCACTGAATCGAACCAAACCTTGTTAGCGTCTATCGGAAGTCCTTGCTCATTAAGCTCATTTATCATCCTTAGATAATTTTGCTACATCGTCAAAAAATAAAGTTGTAAATAATAACATAAGTATTTTGAATACACTTGAAATTTCGAATGTATTAATACTTACATATCTCCCGTGGGCCATGCCAATCATTGTTCTCATTGGTAGGACTGTATATATAGTACATACATTATAGCGAGTTATAAATTTGCATTTGAGAGTTTTAAGTTGATCTAGGCGGCACATGTAACACATTATCAAGCATTACCGAGGATGTATCCATCACACATTCTATACTAGTAGCTTTAACATCTTGCCCATCGGGCAACTTCACTGTTCTTGCGCCGAGTTCAAGAACATAAACGAGTACGCAAATATCACCGGAACATGTTGTGAACACCAAATATCCATTATCTTCTTACCTATGAATCGAGGGGTAGGTATCCTATACATACTCAGTAGCCCTGAGGTGATCTAACGAGTCGTCTATTACACGAGCATGACTCCATTGCTGCTCTCAGGTCCATTCCTTAGCCTTCCACGATCCAAGTTTTCGAGGTTTTAGCTCCCTTGAGTTCATACCACCAACTCAGCTCCCACTACAGCATGACTATACGTTTATAGATAATACACACATAAAAAAGCTGGCAAGGGCCCTGCCGGCTTGGAGGTAGCTTCATCCATGGTTTTATCCATTCACACCAACCAACTTTAGCTTCATTGTTAAGAGTTATCTTTCATTCCTTAGACATGAGATACTTGCAAATGAATGAAATCAAACTGGACAAAAACGGAAATTTGGAGAAACGGTCTCTCACTAAATTATTGAGAGACCACTTATGTCGCATCCATTTATATATTTTTTTGTACATCTTTTATTATTGATTGTGGTTCAAAATGTCTATTTCATTTGGTACACTATTTCATAATTATTGTACCTATTTTACTAAATATCTTAACCATTTTTATTAGTATCTCATTTTATAGTGTTCGCACTCATTTTTTCATCAAGTTATAATTAGTCTCTCAATAAGTTTATTGAGAGACCGTATTTAATAAGAAAAAGTGTCTATTCACACATTTACACGTATATTAAGTATACTCCGTATCACATTGGAAGATGTCTCGGGTGACGATGTCCCTCTCCGTTTCGGATATAGATCTTTTACCCCATTTTTCACATCTTCTTTGTGTCCCCATTCTCCTTTCTTACTCATCATCGGTTTCCGGCGACTGTTCCGATGTTGATCTTGTTTGGTTTGGGCATGGTGTTATCTTTCTCTGGTACCCCTCATCCTTCCTCCGTCTTCTTCACTGACAATCGAGCATGTTCCAGGGGAGGTGTTTGTTGGAGTAAGTGTCCTCAACAATACTGCGATCACTTATTTAAATCTCATTAACAAGAATACAAAGGGATGATTAACATTATAGTCAACTGATCCACATTAATCGGTAATGATTGGCTTACTAGAGTTTGACATTACCGTCGTATGACGGTGCTGATCAGTTGATCCCTTGAGGTCACACCGAAAGGACGTTTCCTTAATCATGAAAATTAATTAATTTTATAACGATACAGATTAATTAATCCCTTGAACTAAACAAGTTTAAAAGTGAGAAATATATCTTATTGTAGTATGATTAAATAAGATTCAATAAATATAATTGTTATATTAGAATGTTTAATGTTTATGAAATATTTGAGATAAGCACGATTGGTTGATCATAATTACAATTAGTTGTAGATCATATCAACCAAATATGAGATGACCCATTTTATATATGTGATCATAAATTATTACTTAAAATGTTAAGTTTAATTTATTTGACATGAAATTATATTTAAACTAATTAAATACATATTTTTATTATAAGGTAACATGTCACATGTCACATGTCACAAATGTGACAATTGACAAAATCACAAAATAAAATGGACACCCTTGTTAACATGGGTGCACCGGTTTTGGTAGGGCATGGGGTGGAGTTTGTTTTGATTAATTGTTCTAATTAAGGCATAAACATAATGATCACTACCTTATATACCTATAGCCACCCTACCACCTTGTTAAGGCAAAAAGTAAAAGCATGCCCTCCCTTCCCAAGGGGGTGCCGGCTATGTGAAGTAAATAAGAGGATGTTTTCCTCTTGTTTAATCACTAGTTCATCTCATTATTCTACTACTACAACATCTCACTAGAAATCACAATATACTTAGAAACTTTAGAAGATTCATAGAACTTGTGTTTAGAGCTTGAACTCGGATTTCTAAGGTAGAAATTTTGAGTGACTTGTCTTGGTTCTAAGGGTACTTGTTAGTTGTTCTAGTATAACAATATACAAGTGATTAAGGATAGTCTAGGTGCATCACCAAGGAGAGTTCCTATACTTGGAACTAGGAAGTTCATCCACATATCCTTAAGCTCAAGAACAAGTACAAGAAGGTGTCTTGTACTTGTGCCCATACTCAAATAATAATCAATGTGAGGAACATTTTCTTTCTCTATTTCGATTTAAATAGTTAGCATGTAACTAGATCTTTCAAGCTAATTAAAAAGTTAATTAGTATTACTTAAGAAATATCTTAAGTGTAGGTATATGAACATAACAATAATGTTCCCGTCCTCCCCTCGCCCCCTCGCCCCCACCTCCCCTCGACGATTGGTGGTTGATGTGTGTGTCGCGGGTAAGTCTTTTTATGGGGTCGGGTCAGATGTGATGGTTATGGTACAGATACAGTGTTCCCTCTTCCCCTTGACCCCTTCCCCGCCTATTGGTCCGTGTTCTGTCCGGTGGTGTCGTTGATGGTCTTTCATCTTCATCTTTCGTTGCATGCATGGGTGTCCCTGGGGATTCCGAGTCCGTCGTTGTTGAGTCTTTTGGGTTCTTGAAGTTATATAAACTCCTACTTTGTTGTTCTTCTTTATAGGCATGTCTTTGGATTTCTGGTTGAGTAGTCTTTTGAGTTGTGCAAGAAAATCTATTTTTCTTTGAATTTTTGGTGAAAATGGGTGTAATTGGTTTTTGTTTGAATAATGTGGGTTTGAGCTGGCTTTCGTCGGGTTGAGTCGGTGGGGTTGGCTGGTTTGGAGGTGGTGGTCTCTTCTTTAAAACATATGTCATATCGGTTTTTATTTATGTCTTCCTTGTTTGTCATAATAATCTCCTCTCATATGAGTCTTTTCAGTAACTATTTGGGTTGTTATCGTCTCCTGCAAGTTAGTTTATGTCGAATAAATGGTGCTCAGAATTTGGTGGTCAGTTGATTGGCTGTGGGGATCCCTTTGATCCGCCTAGTTATCTGCATGATTGATGTCTTGATCTGTTGGTCTTATGACTATGGGGGCCGATCTCGATGGTGTAGGAGATTTTTCTCCGTCGATGTCAAGACTTCGTCGTCTTGCTCGTCAGCTTGTCTTTCTACGGTCTTTTAGCAAGATCGTAAGTAGACCTCGCTATTGTCCTTCAGTGGCTCGTATGTATCATTCTTATTTGGAAATCTACCGTGCGTGTGATGTTGGTTCAGACACGTATATCCATCATTTGTTCCTGCCGCATCAAGCCTGTGCTGTTTTAGTTGGTCTAATTGCAGTTGTATTTTTAGTTTACACTTTTATGTGTATTTTTTTTTGTTTCGTTGTTTAATTTTTAGTTTATATCCTATATCTTATACCGGAATGGCTTTATATGTTGCCCGTATGACAATGTAAGCTATCTGATCTTTATCTAGTTGTAAACAAAAGGCTTCTAACTTTTTGTTTGAGTTCTAATTCTCGTTTTTGTTGTACTTTCTTTATTGGTGGTTTGTAATTTCTTTGTGACCAGAAATACACACTTGGCTCTTCTTTATGTGTGATCATTTTTTTGATAAATAGTGACTACTTTTGGTTAAATAGTGGTCACTCTTTTATGGCTAAAATCTGACATTTTGCAAAATTGTTCATTCACCAAAAAATGGTCACATTTTGCAAAAATATACGGCAAGAGACCATCGCATAGGAGAACAACTGTATTTGTATACATGTCAGTTATTTTACCTTTTAATTGATAATAGTTAATATTTAACAAAATAATAAATAATGCGAGTATATAACTATAGATCTATTCTTTTATTAAATCGGATTTGGAGTCTTACCATCTACAAGACTACAAGTAGTAAAAAGCGAGAGCAAGGTAATAATCTTGTACAAAAACACACCTTTGTAGAGTAATTATTATTTATTTTTACAAATGTTTCAAAGAGCAAGAATTATTGAATATAATAACAAATAAAATCAGAAAGCAAAAATAAAGTGCAAAGTTTGGCTTATTCTATGACATAAATGAAATGAAACATATACACATATAGCCTAATTAAAACGAAATGAATGAAACTTGTAATTTAATGTGGAAGAGTAGGAATACTTTGCTCATTCCTAAAGAAGTTCTCTGGATCAACCATGGTCTTAATCTTAACCAACCTATTAAAGTTATCCTTGAAGTACTTAATCCCATAACTCATACCTTCAATGTAACTATCTTTTCCTTGATGATTTATTCCCAAATCAATGTCTCTATAATTAAGGAATGCTTCTCTAGGGTTCTTCGACACGAAAGGAGTCATGAAAGTGTGAAGTTTCCGGGTCAGAGTTAGGTAATGTTTGGCTTTCCCTTCTACTTTCCAATTACTTGCATATTGTAGCTTGAACAAGTTACCGGCCCTATGGGGAAAAGGCGAGTCATCAGCCGCGATCTCTGCCATACGGCCACCGTAAGGGTTGAAAGTTAGTTGTGGTGTTTGTAGCTTAACCATCTTTTTCCATAACCTTTCTAATCCATATCTCGGAATTGGCTCCTTTAAATAATCTGATTTTCTTTTGAGGTAGGGACTTGAAGTATTTCGATCTATCAAGGTTTCTAGCGGAGTACCAATAGCAAAGTCGTCATAGAAAAGTACCGACTCAACCCAACTCATTTCGAGGCAATCCGACTTTTGTAAGCCTAACAAGGGAAAGTTTTGACTTACTAGAGATAATAGGGTTTTTATATCTCCTAGGAACAAACACCTAAATGTTGCTCTATTTATGGGAAGGCCTGTTTTCGTTGAGTTTGTAACGTCTAAGGTGAGTCTAATGAATGCGTCGTGGTCCAAGTTTGGTGCAATATGTTGATATTGATCTACAATATCAGTTAGGTTTTGGTCTAGCGTCCTTGAAACCTTAAAAACCGTGACTTTTTCAGGTACGTAGACTAAATTTATTTGATACGATACAATAACACAAAAACTAGCACCCCCACCTCCTCGAATAGCCCAAAATAGGTCCTCTCCCATGGCATTACGGTCGAGGATTCTACCATTAACGTCCACAACTATGGCATCGATAATATTATCGCTTGAAAGACCATATTTTCTCATCATATTCCCATACCCTCCTCCGGTGAAATGACCTCCAGCACCTACGGTGGGGCACACGCCAGCCGGAAATGCTAAGGTTTTACTCTTATTAGCAATTCCATAGTACACTTCACCTAATGTGGCTCCAGCCTCAACCCAAGCCGTTTCTTTTTCGACATCAACATCGACTGATCGAAGGTTGAACATGTCGACAATGAAGAAGGGGACAATGGAGATGTATGATAGGCCCTCGTAATCATGGCCCCCACTTCGGACCTTCATCTCTATACCGTGTTTCTTAGCACATAATATCGATGCTTGGATATGGGATACATTTGTGGCCGTAACAATGAGCAAGGGTTTTCTAGTTGTAGAGGTATTAAACCTTAGGTTTCTTATGTAAGATTGTAATACCATTGAAAATGATGAATTTCCTTGCTCAAAAATCAACGAAGAAGGAATAGCATGATTGCTTAAGCATTTTGCTAGCCCATCTCCGAAAGGATTATGACTATTTGAATTTATAGCCGTTGCCCTAGGAACATTATTTGATGAGTAAATTGATAGAAGAATTGTAAGAAATGCAAAACATGATATTCTTATCATTTTTGTATGTAATTTATGAAGCAAAGAAGATTTATTTGTGTTATTTTTGAATATTGCATGTTGATATTTATACACTCGTATTCTTGTAATGAACATGCATAGTAGGGTATGGGTTGCGTATACTAATCTCGAACAAACAATTAATGCTTGTGAACAAATTGGCTACAATTTTGTAGATGTTTGACTAAGGAAAGTATAACAATGATACTAATACAGTTATTAAGACTTCACGTCTATCACACAATTGAATTGCAAATTATAACACTAGATACAGATTTCGTGGTTTATTTTTCCTTGATCAATGGCTCAATAGATAGGAACATTTAGGTAGATATAATATTTTTTTTGGTATATTAAACTCCATTAATTCTATTTATTTGTTTACCTTTGGTTAAAATACTCTCTATACAAAGTATAACTAAAAAATATATAACCTTGACAAAGAAAATAACATACAATGATAATATTTATGTATGTAGGGGTTTTTGGTAGTGATGGAATGATAAAACCACACACACAATAATAAAAACTGTAATCAAAATCAAAATAATAACACGGACAAAAAATTTACGAGATTTAACAAATTAACTACTTTCTCACTATAATTGCACTAATTAAAAATATATTGATAACTCACAAAGAAAATATGATAAGAATACGAGGATACAAAACATCACTTCTTTTTTACTTTTATTTTATAGCTAATATAATGACGACCAACTCCAAGAAGCTAATAACCTAAAAAAGTATTCATATGAAACATCTATCTCACATTTAATTTAGTGAGTAATAATGAATCAAGTTTCATAAGTTAGAAATTCATTTCCTTATGTTTTATTGAAACATAATACTCCATAATGGAAGGAATAAATTCTAACAATTTATTATAGTATTATAGTATATTATGGTATTATAGTATTATAGTATTATAGTATTATGTACTCTAAATGACCCAATTAATTGTGCTTTAATTTCCTCTCCTTAAGATGATCATGTTCCTCTGATTACTTTAGTTTATTGCATTGTATATTATGAGTGATGAGTGATAAATGGCATTCACATATCACTATCCCCTTCTTCATCATTATCACCGTCACCATTGCAGATTTGCAGTTTCATACCCTGGACACCAACTTTGAATTGAAACTGAAACGATAAAGTTACAAATTAGAATTGTGTAAATAATTTAAAAAAGACGTATTAAGGTTTATTAAAGGTTATCACATGAGTTCGTTCTCGCTAATTTTCAAATTTATTATCACTCGGATGTTTATAAGTCACTCGCACGTACTCGATTAAATGTTTTTTCAAATTTGATTAAGGTGGTCGATGAAACTTTTCCAAATAGTCGAATATAGTTTTATAAAAATTAGTATGTGCATATTACTAATCATTATTACTCCATATAAACTGAAATCTATCACTTATCATATGACAATTACATTACGTGTCATATTTTTGAAAAGACCTAGTCTTATAAAATAAGTCCAAATTGGAGGGATTTTATCATTTTACACGATAAGATTTTTGAAAAGATATGCAAGAACCTCTTTTCCGATACTTAATGTTAGAGGGACCCCAATTACATATGAATATATCGTTACAGTTAGAAAGTGTGGAAATGTCATTCACCTGCATGAAAGTCGTCGATCGTTCGTATAATGAGAGTCTTAAATATGTTTACGACGATAAATTTGGTTGTTTCTTGGAATCATATGGCTTAACAGTATGACTGGATATTGACACTAAACCTACATTTTTGCTTACATATAACACAATAATAATACCAAATATAACGTGAGACTTTTGTACAATTAATCGTAATGTTGTCAATACAAGTGGTTAGATATCACACATGCATGATTAAAAATTAATATTTTTCCTTTACAAAATTATAGGGATAACTTGATCATTAGTTTCCAATTTTTGTAGGTGCCTATTAAGACGGCTTTCACAACGGATTATAATACTAGTGAAAGTGAAAAGAAGGTTATGAGACGTTTTAAGTTAAGACCGTCTTCAACAAGACCTATTCTATATACAATTATACAATACCGTCATTTTAATTACTTACTTGAAACCTTGTTGATATCAGAGATATTACATACGATAATAGTTGAAATCACACAAAAACAAACATCTCTATACATGCGACAAACAATAAAACATCTTACTTAGAAGTATTAGGAGTTATTAGGGGAATTATGACCCATAATTCTTATTCAATAGTATACAATACAATGAATTATAATTAAATAATGACTTTTGGTATGTCATATCTTATGAACTTATCATTATATAAATATCCTTGAGTTGAATAACATTTGAATAATATGAACCAAGCAATTGCAATCAAAACAATATCATCTTCTAAAATCTAACAAGCCGGGAAATTTTCACACCTTAATCAGGTTTTAATTTGTGCTGTAGTGTTTTAGAAAATGTATTTAATTCTATTTGATGGATAGTAGGCTAAACTTGTTACCTCGACGTTGAACATTTTACAGTCAAATGATAAAAAGGCAAATTCAAAGGGAATCACAATTCACAAACCCGTATGTTTAACGTCTCAAATTAGAGCAAAGGGAACTAAGGAAGCACAGACACGTATGTTTAACAACTCAAATTAAACTCACAAAGCATACCGATTATGAAACAATACCAAAGGTGGTTGGTGTGAGTGGTGACGTCTCTCATATCTTAAACAAGCGGTTATAAGATCGATTCCTGACTATTGCGAATGAAAAAGCCAAACTTGGAAGGGGTCTAACCATTAAGGTGCCTTCAGTATC
>JAIUZE010031812.1:0-15864 GCA_022085475.1 Heliosperma pusillum | reverse complement strand
AGAAATCTTTCACAAACCGACGGTAATAACCCGCTAAACCAAGGAAAATCCGAATCTCGGACACATTTTTCGGACTCTTCCATTCCACCACGGCCTCAATCTTAGCTGGATCGACCATAACACCGTCTTTTGAAATGACATGACCAAGGAAAGATACCTCGGGCAACCAGAATTCACATTTGGAGAACTTAGCATACCACTTTTGGTGTCGAAGAACACCCAAAATGGCTCGCAGGTGAATAGCATGCTCTTCCTCAGATTTTGAAAAGATTAGAATGTCATCAATAAATACCACCACACATTTATCAAGATACTCCCGGAAAGTACGATTCATTTGATCCATGAAAATAGCTGGGGCGTTGGTCAAACCGAATGGCATCACAGTGAATTCGAAATGACCATACCTCGAGCTGAAAGCAGTCTTCGGAATATCTGCTTTCACGAACGGAAAGATGATGTAACCGCATCTAAGATCGACTTTTGAGAAAGTAGAAGCACCCCTAAACTGGTCAAAATAGACATTAATATCGAGGGAAGAGGATATTTGTTTTTGATGGTGTGCTCGTCAATTCAAAATAATCGATGCACTACGCATGAACGTCTTTCTTCTTGACAAATAATACGGGCGCACCCCAAGGAGAAGCACTAGGCCTTATGAAGCCTTTCTCAATCAAGTCATCAAGTTGGATTCTCAACTCTTTCAACTCAGAAGGCGCCATACGATAAGGAGCTTTGGCAATTGGTCCAGTTCCAGGAAATAGATCAATAGAGAATTCAACATCTCTTTCAGGAGGAATTCCCGGTAATTCATCGGGAAAAACATCTGGATATTCACAAACAATTGGAACATCCTTCAAAGAAGGAAGAGAAGAATCAGAAGTAGTCACTACACATAGAAATGCTTGATGACCCTTCTTAATAACATTTAACATTTTCATTGCCGAGATTAACTTCACCGTTGTTTGCTTTCTAACTCCTTGATAAGAAATACGAGCACCCAAAGGACTTTTGAGAATGATTTTCTGATCACGACATTCAAATCGTGCATGATGAGTAGCTAACCAGTCCATACCCAGAATAATATCAAACTCTTATAAAGGAAACCGAAGAAGATTTGCAGGAAAAATAGATCCATTTATGGATATTGGAATGTCGGAATGAAGATAAGAACATGAAAATACTTCTCCAGATGGTAAAGAAATAGGAGTAGTTTCCCCGACTGAAGCTTTGAGCGGTAACTTGTCGGATAGTCTCATGGAAATAAAAGTAAGGAAGCTCCCGTGTCAAATAAAATTAAACACGGTAAATCATAAATCGAGAACATACCCGTCACAATGTCGGGTTGGGCATCCGCCTCAGCACGGCTCATAATAAAAATACGACCCTTAGGTCTCCCAGAAATAACCGGTGTAGACACCGTCTTCTTCCTCTCGGGACATTCATTAAACCTATGCCCCGGTTTTTGACAATGAAAACATACTAGTGGCTTGTTGAAGCAACCAACACCCGGATGAATAGGCCTCTTGCACCGAAAGCACATACGATCTTTAAGATCGTTGTTGTTGCTCGGAATAAAGGAACGGTTCCTTTGATTAGCTTGTCCACCCTGAAAGTTTCTCCTCTTGTTTGGAAAAGAGGGAGAAAAGGAAGGTCGAGATGAAGGATATAAAGGTCTCTTGCCAAAGGCATTAGGAGCAACATAAGAAGCACGAGCTTCCTCGGCAATCTCCCTGATAGAACTCTCCGCCCAGATGGCATCATTATAGATCGAGACAAAGGAAGTGGAACCTCTACTAATCTTCCCCTTTATCTGGGGAGAAAGCTTTCCCAGATAAAAGAAAGCCTTGTCTTCCTCTACCCTAATAAGACGAGTGGCATAATGAGCCAACTCATTGAACCTGGTAGTAAACTCCTGAACAGAAAGAAGTCCTTGTTTAAAATCCATGAACTCCTTCAACTTTTGTTGTCTCAACTCATCGGGATAAAACCTCGCTTCCAAGAGCTCACGGAAACGAGTCCACCCGAAATTTGGCTCCAACTTCGCAGTAGGACCTGAAAGAGTCCACCACTGATCCGCTTCCTTCTCTAAGAAGTGAGAAGCAAGACGGACTTTGTCCTCTTCAAGGACATCATACAGGGAAAAACTCTTCTCCATTTCCCGTAACCACACAGAAAGTTTAACGGGATCAACTTCGCCATCATAGGTTTTGGCTTGACTCCTCGATAGCTGTGAAGCAACCCACGTATAACTCCCGTGTCTCTCTCGCTCAGGAACAGGAGTAGGAATCGGATTAGCCTGCTGGTTTTGCTGGTTCTGCTGGTTTTGGATAATTACGGTAAGAGCTGCTAAAATAGTGTTGTCAATCCTCGGAGGCATCTTGCAAAATTAAAACACAGATTAGTACTTATCATTTAGCAAGAACAAAGAGACTACAACATAAATCCTAATCTACCCATCTTACCCTTCTATCTCACGGTTTATTATTTCTTAAGGTCAAGTTATTTATGCAAGGGTACACAAACGTGCGTCGGGAGCAAAATAGCTCTGATACCAACTGTGACACCCTCAAATTTGCGGAAAGAAAAAAAATTATTTAATACATAAAAGAAATACGAGAATACGATACGAAGGTGTCATAACATAAAAAGGTCATTACAAAACGAAAATACTATTATACAAAATAAATCTACAAGACGGGAGACATATCTCCCGTATAAATACGGAAATAAAAGTGTATACAATAATATACAAACTATGAACCGAATATAGGTCCAAGGTAAAACTTCACTCGCTAGCTCGTCCATGTACCCCAAATATGCAACACCACCTGTTCGACCGCATTAAATATAAACACGGAAGCCACAGTCAGTGGGGAGTAACTCCGAGTTCTCCCAGCCACGAAATGTCGAGTTTAATGAAACATGAAAAACATAAAAGCAATGTATATAGAGAATACAACACCTTAACATATATGATATGCTTCTCATGTTATGAAACAGTTAACTAACATATAACCTAGCATATGAAAGCTATCATGTGAATTCGGTAATAAAATATAACTCGAGGTAGGGAAGCTGGTATGCTGGCTCAGCGGTTACCAAGTAACATGGCCCTGATACACTCAAACCCTAATCAACACGTAATCATGTGAATCAGTTAACAACCGTTAATCCAAACTCTATCAATCCTAGCCGGCTTGCATCTCACCTTCTAGAACTCATAGAATCATACATACATGAAAGACCAATACTTCTACAAACAGGCATAAGTTCCTTAGTACAGTCGATAGAAGACTTCTGTAACTCGAGGCTATACCACAAGGTAGGAAAACATATCCTAGTCCTAGACTGATCAGACCTAGCGACAACAGCTATTCCGTTCCCCGTCCCATGACATAACCGTCTATGAGAAACTCTACTAGGCGACCCCCTAAGCAGAGATGGCTAGTACTTAAGCTGGTTCCAACCCCAAAACGGATTAGGCAACCATGCCCCGACTTGGATATAAACCCACCAAGCCGAGACACAAAAGCTATCAAGCGGCAAACTAGTATGCTCGTTAAAGATAGTACGGGCCTATCAATGTCATGGTCCAAGCTACTCATAGAATAGAATGGGTAACGACGCCATATATCCATAATTCTCTATGGGTACTTAGTCAACACGACACCAACCATATAAAAATCAGTCACGGGAAAACATCCTATCATGTGACTAATTGCATATCAATAATAATCAAATATCATATCGCCTCATATCTACTAAGGCTAATTCATTAATTAAATACAACCTTACTTGAAGACAAATCCCCGACCCGAGTCCCGCGACGGGTCATCAGTCAAATCGGGGCTGACTAGATCTTAGTTTGACCAAACCCGTTGGATCAAACCGGCTAGAAGCAGAGTCTTTATCACATAGACATAAAATCAACATATTCATTACATGTTATTTTATTACTACTTCTAAAAGGGAATTATCATATTATACCCAAAACCCGCTTGACTTAAATGATTTCAACGTAAACTAATCTCGTATTATAATTTCTAACATGTGAGAAATAATAATTTTATGAAAACCTTTTTAATTAAATATTTTACTTATTAATATTTCCCACTTGCTAAATATTACAAAACACGATAAAAATGACGATAACTCAAAAACCGACACGAGTCCCAAGGTGGGACCCACGGGCTGAATTGGGCCGGGCCCACATGGCCTGTTTTGGGCCCCACGGCTGTTTTGGCTGAAAAATGGCAGATTTTTACAACTTTCATTTAAAACCGTTTCCTAAAAATTCCCGCATGCTTTAACGTATTTAAAACCCGTCAAAACAACAACCAATCAATCAAACATCGACACAACCCAAAGACCAAATCCCGGACCCACCATGGACCAACCCAGACCGGGTCTGAACCGGCCTGGACCGGTCTGGTTTGGACCCGGTTCAGCCCCTTCCCCACGGTTCACCAACAAACACCACCAAAATCATTTCCAACTTGTTTTAAATCATCCAACAACCATTTTAACATCCATCCTTACAAAAATCATTATTATTAAAAATCATCAAAATTTGTCAAGAACACTAAAACAATCATAAAAATCATAACTTAGTAAAAATCATTAAAATTCTTCAAGAACACAAAACTTGTTAAAATTTCATAAACAACATAAAAATCATAACTTAGTAAAAATCATTAAAATTCTTCAAGAACACTAAATCATCATAAAATTTCCTACCACTTAAAAATCATCAAAAACACTAAATCATCATAAAATTTCCTACAACTTAAAAATCATCAAGAATCATCAAACATCACAAAAATTCCATACAACATAAAAATCATAAAACAACATAATAATTACTACTTAACATATTACTAACTAAAAATCCATAAATCATAAAAACATGAACCAAAATTTAAGATGAACCAAAATCCAAATAAATAAAACTAAAGGCTATATTACTAGCAAAAATCATAAATACTATAACATGAGCCAAAACTAAAGACTACAAAAACAAAACTAAGGCTATGTGACATTAATTCGTCGAGTAAAACGGAATCGTTACCTTAGCTAGCCAAAATCACTTAGCACAAAAATAATAAGAAGTATATAATTAAGAACCCTTCTCCTAATCTTCACCCAAAATATAAGAGTCCCCAAATTCGTCTTCAAACTCTTCCCCTATAAGAAATAACAAGAAAAACAATTATTAGAACTTAAACTTAATTTTCCATAATTAAATGTTGAAAACGATCTTGACGGAATTGAAAATAAACCATACGTGAAGATGGAGAGTGAAGAGGAGAGTCTAGAAATATAAATTAGGAAGGATTTAATTAAGAAATAAAGATTTTATGAAGGTTTTTCTCAAGAACGATGAAGAACGATTGATGAACGATGAAGAACACGAAGAACGATTAAATAAAGTGAGGTTTTGATCTTTATTTGATTTGTTGAAAGATGAAAAGTTGTTTGTGAGTTATGATGGGTGGTGGAGCCGTGTGTTTATAGGCAAATAAGGCTGTCAGATTTTGAATTCGTTGTTACGTAATTGACTCGCGTTAAATAATTATTTTACGGTAAACGATTAAATATTATTTACGATAAAGTTAATATCAAGATATTATGATATTAAAATGAAAAATAATGAAAATATCAAGGCTTAAGAGTGGGTAAGTGTGCCGTGTAGAATTGTGATTGTCGGGTCTGATTTCGAGCGTTTTGCGTAATTTTCGTTAATTGATCGATAAAGCGAATAGTGATCTAGATATTATGATATTGTAATCAAAGTAATCAAAATATCAAGGCTATTAGAGGACTTTAAGGAGCCGTGTGGTTTGAGGTGATTCGGGTCTGTTTTTGCTCGTTTTGCGTAATCTCCGTTGACGGATCGATAAAGTAACAAATATCTAAGATATTTGTATTATTTTAATCGAATCAATTAAAATATCCAATCGTGAGTGGAAAACGATGACATGGTCTCGTGACTCATGCCAAAGTCGAGTTTCGATTTTGTTGCGCGCTTTACGATGCGTCGTGAATAGTTAAATGACGATTGGTTAAAAAAACCGTAAAAGTTATTCTTTAAATTCCAAATAAATTCTAAATAATTTTATTAAATTATGACAAATCTTAATAAATCGAAATAAAAATAAATCAAAAATATTATTTTTTTAAATAAAATTTCGGTCTTCAAAATCGCAAGCCGAGACGGGAAAAGTCAACGGAAGTCAAAATCGACTAAAAAGTCGGGAAAAGTCAAAATGACTTAAAAGTTCAGAAAAGTTTAAGACGACTTTAAAAGCCAAGAAAAGTAAATGACAACTTTAAAAAGTCAAGAAAAAGTCAAAGACGATTTAAAAGTCAAGAAAAGTCAAAGACGACCAAAAACGGTCTTTTCATGAAATCTCTCAGAAATTCCGAATACGAACGCGGAATTTCAAAATACGACTCGGAACAAAAATTCCTATATTAAAAACTTAAGTTCTACTGAAAAGTATCCATAAGCTATTGCTTAAGCAAATTGGGTACTTTTCGGGTTGTTACAGTTATAATTGTCCTGAGAATTGCGATTTTGAGGAATCATATAAGAGGAACCTTGTTGCTGAGGTGGCGGTGGGGTAGGATTAAGAACATTCTGACTTCGGTAGGAGAAACTTGGATGCTCTCACGTCCTTTCATTATAAAAGTTAGAGTACGGTGTACCTTGCTTAAAAGATTGAAAAGAAAGTACTTGTTTAACCGTACTCATACACTCTACCGCATCATGCCCCATGGTACCACATCTTTCACAGGTTGGGTCTTGTTGAACCACGGCATGGACCGTTTGTTTATCTAGAGATTTGGAAGTTTGTAATTCGGCAATTCTAGCAGTTAATGCCTCCAACTGAGCTGCAACGACATTGTCCAAACTTCCGCGCCTCGCATTACCCCTGGGATTGCCATACTTAGCAGTGTGAGTAGCTATCTCATCAATCAAATTCCAAGCATTAGCATCGGTAGTGTTATTTTGGAATCTTCCATTGGCAGCAGAATCTAGCAATGCTCTCTAATCATCATATAACCCTTTGTAAAACTGGTTGCATAGGAACCAAGTATCAAAACCATGATGTGGAACGGATTTGACAAGCTTCTTAAAGCGAACCCATGCCTTATTAAAGTTCTCAGTGGGACTTTGTTTGAAGCTTTTAATTTGACTTCGGATGCCGTTGGTTTTCTGTGGCGGGAAATATCTTTTGTAGAATGCAAGAGCCAGAGAATTCCAATCAGTGATGCCAAATACATCCACATCTCGTAGTGAAAAGGGGAATAACACCAACTTGATTTGATCTTGCGTTACCCCACCCGTTAAAGGAATAGAGCAACAATAGTTGGTGAATTTTTCCATATGCTTCGCAGGATCCTTAGTGGGGCTTCCTCCAAACATGTTTCGCTCCACCAAAGAGATATAAGATGGGCGAATCTCAAAGGTTACATTACCCGTAGTAGGAAGTTTGAATCCATTGGGAATATATGCAACGGTAGGCTCCGAATGGCTGGCTATAGTTGGCATGATTTTAGGTGTAGAAATATGTGTATCCTCTTCTAAGGATGGTTTTTCTGCGACAAATTCGGCGTAAACTGTGTCGAGAGTATTCAAGTCGTCCGCTTCTTGAATTTTCTTTCAAACGTTTCGTCTAACTCGGAGAGTCCTATCTGGTTAGGAATCGTAGGATACGAGATCGGACCTAGAACACCTGGGCATAAACGAACAGTAAAGAAAAGGATAAGAACGGGCTCAAGCAACTTAGGTTCCGTGAGACGAAGAAAAAGACAAACTAAGTAGAAAAAAACAAAATATTGTTGCCTCCCCGGCTACGTTGCCAAATTTGATAAGGGTAAAGTCGCGTCACCTTAATCAAAGTAATTCTAATTCACTACTGACTAATAATCAGCGGTAAGTAAGGTATCGAATCCACAGAGAGGCAGTAGTATTCTAATCTGTAAACTAGGTTCGTCTCTTATAGTAACAATTTAGTGGGTTTTTTATTTGTGTTCCTAAAATAATAGCAAACAATAACAATAAAAGGTAAAAATCAATAAGATTAAAAGTCTAAGGTCTCAGTTTCACTAGTATTATTGTTCAGGGGTAAGGGTGTAATCAACTATCATCCAATAAAGTTATCTAAGGTCACAAGATCGGTCGATTCAATCATGCCCTTTAGATCTACAATTTAACATGCGATCGCTATCATTAAACGAGCTCTATTCAATTATCGTAGCCTATCTTAGTCTTAACCCAGTCGGCGTTAATCTTAATTCGCGAGACTAATTAATTAATCCTGGCCAGTAATCAAGCAACTAGATTTAAAACGATAATCAAACGATAACCATGCTATTGCAATTCAATTAATTAGTCTATCCCTTCTAACAATCCTAGATCCCCTTTCAACCCTAGATAAGAATTTAGCTATTCATAACAATATTAATAACAACGATAATAGATAAAGTAAACATGCTTGACAACAATGAAAGAATTTAACAAAGAATAATTAAAGAACCAGAAAGTAACTAATTGAATAACAAAGGAAGATTAAAGAGTGGCGATTACAAGTTTGAACTAAAAACAATAGTCTTGATGAATGAATCCAGTAGCCAAGCAAACAAAACTTCAGTTCCTCATATTAAAGCGTACCTAGGTGTGAAAGACTAGCTTTCCTTTTATAATAAAAATCTAATTAACTAGGTTAAACTAATTTAGGAAATCCGAAAGCTCTCAAATACTAGGCTGCTCGATCGAGCAAAGGTGAATCTGCTCGATCGAGCATGACGTCACCACGACTCGATCGAGCAGAGTGATGTTGCTCGATCGAGCATCCTTCAAATGGTATGTTTCTTCGTTTTTCTTCATTTCTTTTCCACCGCTCTCGATTCTCGTGCCTAACCTTCTAAGATCTGACTCCTCCATGCTCCATAACAACTCAAAAAGCTCCAAATGCATCCAATCTGCATTAAAACATAAAAGAAACGGCAGAATCGATATTCTAGCTAAAATAGTATCGAAACAAGTAAAGAAAGACAATAAATCGACTTTTCTGTATCGAAGGGAAGCATAAATTATGTAAATTTATAGTGATCATCAGTCGTCATCTACGTGCCAATACGACCGTTTTGACAGTCATTAGAGTTTATTTGGAGCCCTGATCAAAAACCACTTCATTTTCTTTAATCCGTCTTTTGAAACCGAGTCTGAACGCTCGAGAATATTCTAGTTATTTTAATATTTCCAAATTTATCTTTCTTGATAAAATATATCCGTATTTTATTTAGAAAGAATTCAAAATCTACCGCAATTCCATAAAAGAAACGCGGAAATCTTTCTTTCAAATTAGTAAACTGCTTGGGAAATGACGCAGCGGGTGTTGCACCTCTTCCAAGGTCGCAGTGCGTGCTGCGCCTCTTCCCTAGCTCGTTTTTTCTGTTTTCATAATATTTTCTAGATTTATTACGTGTTCGAATCATTCCAAAACTCTTCGGATTTCTCCCTATAAAAGGAGAGGTTCGTGCTCACTTTCAAGGCACGCGAGTGTTCCACCCCTTATTTTCTCTCTCTTTGCATTCTAGACCTTGATATAAGCATTTTGACATCTACGTGCTTGATCAATCGACCACGTAAGTTCAGATCCTTCTGGGTTCCCGTCACGTTTTGCATTGACCTACCAATTTGACCACTACACTTAATCAATTTAACTAATCAATCTTTCGATCCTGTTACGAAGGCACTTTCTTTACATTCGAGTCGAGCTATCACTAAAACGCAACTTAGTTAATCTCGATTTGTCAACATGTAAGTATGAGGGTGTTTAATCCTGTCTTTTGTATTTTTATTAGTATTTTTCTTCAATTATGTAAGATTCATGTCGGATTTATGTCAAACCTTTTCAAAAGTTTTTTATTAGTTTTATTTAAACCACCTTTTTTATAGTTCGTTTTAGATCCCAAAATAATTCCATATTAGCGGGTCTTTGACATCTTTAGATCAAATTTGAGTCTTTAGAGGTTAGATTCGTACATATCAAATATCTAGGATTCGCCTTTGATATAGTTAGTGTAATTAATATGACTTAAATCAACTTTATTCGACTTATAGATCAATAATAAACCGTAAATACATAAACAAATACTAACTGATTGCGATTCTGGCTTCATAGCTAGAACCCAACTCAAGAACAGACGCACAGAGTGTTGCGCCTCTTCCAGAGGACGCTTCACGTGCTGCGCCTGTTCTGGGTTGGATTCTGTCTCTGAACTTCCCGATTCGCTTCGACATAGCCTTAATTGTTTAATTAATCGACTATAAATTCTAGTATCACTGCTAATATGTTCGTTTAGTCTTTTATTCTTCAATATCTTTAAACCTTTATTTTGGGCATATTTCCGACATAGATCCCGAGATCTGTTGTAATCTTTATAGTTCTTTTATAACTTTATTTAATCATTGTATTGTATGATTTATTGTCTTCTCACATGCAATCGATTTTAAATTCCTATTTCGACTCAATTAAATGCTATACTACATGGCCAACCGACATAGTCTAATTCACATGCTAGGAGACAGTTGTCGCTTTTTATTACTTGAACTTCCTAGGTAGTTTTATTCGGCCTTCCTAGGCCTAACCCAACCCTTTCGACCAATCATCCTGTGTGGACGGTCCAAATTCTTATCTGGGCCTAAGGACGGATAGCGATTGACGTCAACCGTACCACGGTGTGTACTTATGTTAGCACCAAGGGCTTTCACTACTCGAGGAAAGGACTAGGAACCGGCCTTACTCATGTTTGGCGCGGACCTCTCCACCAACCTTGGGTTTGATTGCTTGGTATGACAACCCACCTTTTAAGCCAAAACCATTTTAAATGCACTCAGCATGCTATTATAATGCCTGTTTAAATGTGTATAACCCTTACATCATCACCACTTTGTAAATAAACCATGACAAAATTTTCAAAATCAAAATCCTTTTTAAAACTATAAAACATTTTCCAAGGTGGCCTAAAGTAGCTCAAAATGAGTCGAAACACTGTCGAAGTGTCTAGTCAAAATCATTTCTCCACTTCGAGTCAACACTTCTACAACCACACTACGGTTGTCGAGGACAAACATTTCCAAACCAGTCATTTTCAAAACTCACTTAAGAAGTCGAGTCTTTTCGAGTAAATGTGTTAATTGGTCGACCGTGTTTCGATACATCGTCGGTCTCTTCCTCAGTTTTCAAGATGCCTGGAACTAGTCAAGCAAGCATTCATTAACCCAAGCCAAATGGTAATGATGAAATCCTAGTTCTTACTGGAGCTGAAAAGTGACTCCAATACTTGGAGGAACAGCTAACGTACCTGTAGGGAGAATAACCGCAAATATGAAGTTGTAAACGCCCAATAGCCAACCAACTTCAATGTGACTGACATCCCAAAATTCAAGGGGTATGAGAACCCCTTGAATCACATCCGTGCTTTCAAGGATTATATGTCTATCAAAGGCATTAAACTAGAGATATTCCTAAGGATCTTTCCTTCTTCTCTCGACACCATTCCCAAGCAATGGTTATATTCTCTAGACCACAAGAAGATTGCAAATTGGGATGATGCTGTAATTGAATTCACCCAAAAATACGCAGATAGCGCTGAAATTCAAGTTAACATGCGTACTCTAGAAGTCCTTACTAAAAATGAGAAGAAAGGTTTCACCGACTTCCTAAGTAGGTGTAGGAAGACTATTACACACTTGGTCGAACGTCCAGATGAAGCCACTCTTGTGGAAAAGTTCGTGGACAATCTAAAACCCATTTATGCAAACCACCTAAGATACAAAAACATAAAGTCTTTAAAGACTTAACTGTACTAGGGATCAGAATCGAAGACGAACATCTGAAAGAGGCTCTTGCCTAAAACGGTAGGTTGTGGGTATCAAGGCTCAACGAGTCGTTCTTATGGCTCCACTAACAAGATCGATGAGGTCAATCTTGTTGAACCACCCGCAAAAGATCAACCCTCAAAGGAAGATCACAAACATCGGTGACATATACTACAGTGTCTTGAAAAGATTGAATCAACAAGGCAAGCTCCAGCCTATAGCACCTACACTTGATCCCGAGAAGAAGAGTAAGTTATGGGATGAGAACGCTTACTGTGAGTATCATAGAGGCAAGGGGCATGACACAGAGAAATGCTTCCAATTGAAGCACGTCCTTCATGATATGATTGAGGATACTAGTCAACCTCACCATAGCCACTGGGCCAATCGAGCGAAAGGTTAACTTCCAAATTTTAGACATTGAAGAATCCTTTAACATAATTCTGGGAAGGCCATGGATTCACGCTTCTAAAGCAGTAACATCCACCCTACACCAGAAGATCAAAATTCCTCTGGACGGCAATGTAGTGACAATCACTTCATCACCTATCAAAGCCGTGATAGAGAAAATGTCCAGCAATCAAGTAATCACGGATCCAGTATACAAGCTTAAAGGATTTCAGAGTGTGAATCTCGTAGAGAGTGAGTTGGAACCACTATATTTCGACCCATACTCTAACCTAATGGTGAACCACATACTCAAATCCAAGCGATACTTCCCAAGGATGCCATTAAACCCTACCAGGAAGAGTACCCTTGCATCATACAAAGAAGGGAACTATGGAAAGATACCATTGGGATTAAGATACAAACCCACGATTGAGGAAGCCTTAGAAATGCTTACTCAAGTCCAAAATCGTAAGAGTAAAGGAATCCGGATGCAACCTTATCTCCCTACTCTCAACGGATAATTCGTTAGGGAAGGATGCCAAGAATACTTTCATGGGTTTCCCGAGCCTTGGCATTATAAAGGAATAAAATTAGCTGGAATCGAGGTCTTCCACGATTGCTGCTTTATTCCCTCAGAAAGGGTTCCTACCGTCAAAACTCGTCAGACACCTTGTTTAGACGAACAAGTAGTTAGCCTTTTGTTTGGAGAAGATCGATTAGTTAGAGCTGCACAGGATGAGATCATTACCATGATACTTCGGGACGATCATTTCAACCCTACAACGTTGATCAGCAACGCTGGCTCAAGCCAACCAAAAGGATGGGGAAATTCGATCAAATTGACCAACAACCAAGGAAAACTCTTCAAGGTCACTACTAGGGAAGGAGAGATGTTCAAAGGAGAGCCAGAAGACAAAACATTTGAGTTAGAGTCGGAGTCCGTGTCCGAGTCCATGTCAGAGTTTAGCGAAGTTCCTAGAGAGTCTCCTCCTTCTGTCACCCCACATCCCATTGTTTATCCTAGCTTAGCATTTAATAATAATAGTAGTTTGGGGAATGTCCCAACATCTTTCCTTTACCGCCTCTATATACTGAACAGATGGCCTCCTTGTTTCAGTTATTTTCAAAATTTATAATGCATGAATCAGATTCTGCTTACTCCTTGTGTTTTTCTAAATGCAATTCTGTTTATGATGACAATGAGGATAATCCTTACCCAGACTTGATCGACTAACCTCCCCATATAATTAAAGAAATACTACAAGAGGGGAAACGGGCAGCAGTCATAGAACACGCCGAACCCATTAACGTAGGGACCGAACTAGTTACCCGAGAACATAGAATAGGGACAACCCTAAATCCTACAGAGAGGGCCATTTTTGTAGACCTCCTATATGAGTTCAAAGACGTTTTTGCTTAGTCTTACAAAGACATGCCAGGGATCGACATGGATATTGCAGAGCACCGAATTCCGATCAAGACAGGCTTCAAACCTATAAAACAGAAGCTCCGTCGGATGAGGACTGAATGGGCTCTTAAGATAAAGGAAGAGGTCGATAAATAATTTACAGCCGGATTCATTAAAGTTTCTGAGTATTCTGACTGGGTGGCTAACGTAGTCCCCGTACCCAAAAGGATTGCCGAATCTGGGTTTGTGTTAATTTCAGAGACTTAAACAAAGCAAGTCCCAAAGATGAATTCCCTCTACCGTATATCGACATATTGGTAGATAACACAACAGATCACGCATTGTTATCCTTCATGGATGGGTATGCCGGGTATAATCAGATCAAAATGACCAAAGAAGACATGCATAAAACAGCTTTGGTCACTCCATGGGGTACATACTGCTACACTATTATGCCATTTGGACTAATTAACGTTGGAGCTCCATACCAACGTACCGCAACAACGTTATTGCATGACATGATGCATAAAGAATTAGAGGTATACGTAGATGATATGATTGTCAAATCCAAAGATAAGAAATGACACATCGACAATCTTCGCAAGTTCTTTCTCAGATTGCGGAAATACAACATGACACTCAACCCTCAAAAATGTGTATTCAGAGTAACATCAGGCAAACTTCTAGGACATGTAGTCAGTCAGAGAGGACTAGAAATTGATCCATCCAAGATCAAATCCTTAATCGTAAAGCCCCAACCCCAAACAGAGAAAGAAGTTAGAGGCTTCTAGGGCAAGGTATAGTATGTGAGTCGGTTCATATCGAAACTCACTATGATTTGTGAACCTATTTTCAAAAAGCTAAAGAAAACAAATCATACCATGTGGGATGATGATTGCCAAAAGGCATTCGACAGATTCAAGGAGATATTAGCCAAACCACCAGTGTTGATGCCTCCCAACGAGATCAACCTCTTGGTTTATATCTTACAATCACAGAAACAGCCATAGGGGCTATGCTCGCACAAACCGTTGGGAAAGAAAAAAGAGCCATCTACTACCTTCGTAAAAAGTTCTTAGAATATGAGTGCAAATACACACCTCTCGAAAAGACATGTCTCGCTTTTGTGTGGGCAAGAAAGAAACTACGTTATTACATGCTTAGCTACTCGGTCAAGGTGTACTCCAAAATGGACCCCATCAAATACCTCTTCGAGAAACCCGTCCTCAACGGACGTGTAACACCCGAAAATGTACCCTATTTTTATAGTAAAAATATTTTACGGATACTTTTCAGCGAAATTTAGTTTTAGTCGTAAATTAAATTTCTCGTGTCGAATTTAGAATTTCCGAGTTCGTATTTGGGTATTACGCGAAATTTCAAGTAAAACCCGTCTTAAGTCGTCTTTGACTTTTATTGACTTTTCCACTCACTCTTTACATATACTACCTCCTAACCTATTTTTCATTCACACAACTCAACATTTCTTCCTCAGTAAGAAAACCAAAACCCTTGCCTCCATTTTTGATCCAAGCTTAGATTCGTCATAACTCATTCGTTTCTTGCTCAAATTCACGTAAGTTCGTCTTATTCTTCCCCTCTTAGCTTCCTCTATCCGTATTGGTAATAAAATTACCGTCTTTCTCGCTTTTTAAATTATCCGTCTTTCTCAAGGTGAATTGTATTCATCTTTTGTTATCTAATTGTAGGCGGAGATTTTCTAGAAATCGATTAAAGACGCGAAAAGGTAACGGTGAAGGGTTACTCGATATCATTTACGTGTTTTACATGCTTCTATGTTAGAATTCGTATTTAGAATACGATTAGAAAGCTTAGGATTCATGTTATTGATGATGATTGTAGTTAGTTGATGATTGTTGATGATGATACTTGTTGTTTGTTGAGAATTGATATGAGAATTGATATGAGAAGTGATGATTTATGATAATAGTTGATGATGGTTGAGTTTAGAACAAATTGGAGTTGTCTAGACTCAAGTCACGGTCGTGAGACTCAAGTCACGGGCGTGACATAGTGGCTGATCTTTTACCCTTGCGTAACAGAGTGTTTCACGGGCGTGAAATACAAGTCACGGTCGTGACTTGTGCAGTTTCACTGCACTGACCCCTTTTCGTAAAATGATCATATCTCCTTCGTTACTTGCTTGTTTTGG
>JAIUZE010031810.1:0-10265 GCA_022085475.1 Heliosperma pusillum | reverse complement strand
TATAACTTTGATCTTTCTTCTCATAATTGTTGCTAGCTATAATAAGACTAAAGCACACAATTACACGCATATGATATATCGAGTAAAACACATTATCAAGTAAGCACATGTCATTATCAAAACTATAAAATTGGTCCAACATAGCGGTTAGGGTATTAAGGGTTTAGGATTTAGGGTATTTGGGGTTTAGGGTTTGGGTTTTGGGTATAGCGTTTAGGGTTTAAAACAGACTTATAATGTAAACAAGTAAACACTAGTCAGTTATACGAATCACGGCTTAAAACCAACATTTTATGTACGCGTGTACTTAGTTATACTCTTCATAGCTTAAAAGCGACATTTTAAGTAAACAATTTGTTAGTTATATCGATTATAGCTTTAAAACCGACATTTTATGTAATCGGGCAGTTAGTTATATCGGTCACAACTTAAAACCGACTTATTATGTAAACTGGCACATAGTTATATGGATCATAACGTAAAACCGACATTTTATGTAAGCGGGCACTTAGTTATATCGATCATAACTTAAAACCGACATATTATGAAAACGGGCACTTAGTTATATCAAATCATAGCTTAAAACCGACTTAATTATTATGTAAACGAGTACTTAGTTATATCGGTCATGGCTTAAAACCGACTTATTATGTAAACTGGTACTTAGCTATATATATATAAGATCATAGCTTAAAACAAACTTATTATGTAAACGGGTACTTAGTTATATATGATCAAAGCTTGAAACCGACATTTTATGTAAACGGGTACTTAGTTATATCAGTCATGGCTTAAAACCGACTTATTATGTAAACGGGTACTTAGTTATATATGATCATAGATTAAAACCGACTTATTATGTAAATGGGTACTTAGTTATATAGGATCATAGCTTAAAACCGACACTTTATGTAAACGAGTACTTAGTTATATCGAATCATAACTTAAAGCCGACTTATTATTTAAACGGGTACTTAGTTATATAGGATCAAAGCATAAAACCGACATTTTATGTAAACGGGTACTTAGTTATATCGGTTATGGCTTAAAACTAACTTATTATGTAAACGGGTACTTATTTATATAGGATCATAGCTTAAAACAGACTTATTATTTAAATGGGTAGTTAGTTATACAGGATCATAGCTTAAAACCGACATTTTATGTAAACGGGTACTTAGTTATATCGGATCATAGTTTAAAACCGACTTATTATGTAAGCGAGTACTTAGTTATATCGGTCATGGCTTAAAACCTATTGATTATGTAAGCGGGTACTTACTTATATAGATGATCATAGATTAAAACCGACTTATTATGTAAATGAGTACTTAGTTATATAGGATCATAGCTTAAAACCGACACTTTATTTAAACGAGTACTTAGTTATATCAGATCATAACTTAAAACCGAATTATTATTTAAACGGGTACTTAGTTATATAGGATCAAAGCATAAAACCGACATTTTATGTAAACTGGTACTTAGTGGTATCAGTCATGGCTTAAAACTAACTTATTATGTAAACGGGTACTTATTTATATAGGATAATAGCTTAAAACTGACTTATTATTTAAATGGGTACTTAGTTATATATGATCATAGGTTAAAACCGACATTTTATGTAAACGGGTACTTAGTTATATTGGATCATAGTTTAAAACCGACTTATTATGTAAGTGGGTACTTAGTTATATCGTTCATGCCTTAAAACCGACTGTTTATGTAAACGGGTACTTAGTTATATATGATCGTAGATTAAAACCAACTTATTATGTAAATGGGTACTTAGTTATATAGGAGCATAGCTTAAATCCGACATTTTATGTAAACGGGTACTTAGTTATATCGGATAATAATTTAAAACCGACTTATTATATAAACTTGCACTTGGTTATATGGATCATAGCGTAAAACCGACTTATTATGTATACGGGAAATTAGTTATATCGGTCATAGCGTAAAACCGACACTTTATGTCAACGGGTACTTAGATATATAGGATCATAGCTTAAACCCGACATTTTATGTAAATGGGTACTTAGTTATATCAAATCATAAGTTAAAACCGACTTATTATGTAAACGAGTACTTAGTTATATCGGTCATGGCTTAAATCCGACTTATTATGTAATCGGGTACTTAGTTATGTAGGATCATAGTTTAAAACCGACTTATTATGTAAATGGGTACTTAGGGCTTGTTTTTGTGGCTTAATTTCAGCTCACTTTTGTTCAGGTTGGCTCTATTCAGTTTAGTTCTGTTCAGTTCCGCTCAATTTAGTTCAGTTTAGTTCAGCTCTATTCAGTTTAGTTCAGTTCATCTCAGCTCTACAAAATTCAGCTCATACTCATCTTAAACTTCAATTTTTTTTTTTTATTAATATTAATATTATTATTAATATTATTTTTGTTATTATTATTATTATTTAATAATACTCCCTCCATCTTATGTTTAAGGCCAAATTTTAATAACTTTGAGCATAACTGATGCGTGTATTTTATATAGACTTTTTAGTCCATTTATGCACGCATTTCTATGTCATTTAGGTGATATTATGTCACAATTTGCCCCTATTTGGCTACTTTGTACTTTCATTACCATTTTGTAGGTAAAAGCTGCGTAGTAGCTGAAACCGAGCCGAAACAGTCCACTTTGCATGCATTTAGGAGAATGGAAGGACCGGAACAGAAGCTCTTGCATGGGAAAGCGTGAACCCGCTCACAATCAAGCCCAAAGTCATGACTAACGTTACATGACAAGCCAGAAGACCTCGATCGACTATACCTTTGATCGATCGAGGAGGGTTGAAGTAAGGAAGACCTCGATCGAGCTATACCTTTGCTCGATCGAGTGGCAGCTGCTGAAGAGTTGGTCGATCGAGTGGATGAAGTACTCGATCGACTGATTTCCTCAAATAAAAGACCTCGATCGAAGGGTATTTTCCCTCGATCGAGTGCAACCTATCACGGGCCTTAAGTCCGTAGACTAATTAGGGTTTAGAGTCGTGTTATGCATTATATAGATGATGTAGTTTTACTTAACCTCGCAAGCGAACGAGTTATCGTTGGGTATTGCAAGGGTCGTATCCCAAGGGACGGTAATTATGGTTCTAAGGCGGTTTAATCAAGTTCTAGTTTAGTTCTAGCTAGTAGGAAGTTGAAGAGGAATAATAATAAACTAGGCTAACAAGAAGACAAGGATGCGATGTAAAAACAATAATTAAAAGGAACTAGGGTGGATGAGTTCATTAAAGTAAGCATGGATCAATTATGGTGGGGGTTAGGACTAGTCTAAAGGTAGTCTAAACATGTCTCCACCTCTCGGTGTAAGACGGATTAAAGGGCAAGCCTCCACCTCGCGATGCGAGACGAGCCCTAGTCTAAGGTTCGATTGGGTTCTCGCCCTAACCTCTCCATAAACATACAACACACACCGATCGTGTCTGTCGCAAGCCCGATACAAAGATAAATTACCCAGACTAGGCTAATAACAAATTAATGTAATTAGGGAAGTAGGGGTCGATCCTTAGGGAGATGGTGTTTCCTATGGATTGTGAATCGTCTCACAATTGAGTTTTATCTAATGATTTTCTGGGTTTTGGATTTTGTGATGTCTAAACTAACGAATGGCATAAAAACAAAATAAAAACAAATTGAAATGAAAACGATAAAGCAAATGATAAATTAACAATAATGAGAAGCATCTAGGGAAATAGGTTCACACATGTAGATTGACATATTGATGAAATTGGATTTAGGATATGCAAATAATTCATTGAGCGTTCGTAAGAATGGTGTGTTCATTACAATCATAGATCAGATGGTCTAGCAGGCTTTAGTGCGATTTACTAGGTCTTAATCCACTATGTCACGCTTTGTCTATTCAATTCCTGTATATCTACCTTGGAAAAGAATTCCACACTAGTCAATGATTGTGATCAAGAATCGTCAACTATCGTTAAAGTCCAAACATGCATAGACACAATGTTTTAAAAGCACAATTTCCTTTATCCAATTATCATCTTTTAATCAATCTAACATGGCTACCCTACACCCTAGAAAGGTGACTACTCACTCATGATTATGTTTATATCTAAGATGATGGTGATAATGAAAACTAGGATAGACATATTTAGTTCATTTTGACAATAATTTAGACTCTCTATGTGGCGATAATAACGACGCTATATGACAATCTAAGAAATGAAACTATGATTATAACAACATGAAAATGAATCTAATGAAATAGAAAATGATAATCAAATGGAAAGCAATAAAGAACAATAAGCAAAGGATAAATTAGGAATAACTAGGTGACGATCAACGATGAAAGCGATAACAATAATAGAAATCTCTCGCATAGAAATACCGTACTTTGAATTACAACTATTGAACCCAACAAAGTAGATACAAAGATTGAAATTCTTATTGAACTAAGCTAATGTTTTGATAGGAAATGGACAGAAATAAACTAAGAACAAAAGACAAAAGTAGAAGATAATCTAAACTAGAAAGACTAAAACTAAAAAGAAATATAAGACTAGATTGTGTAAGATGGATTGTATGAGAGTGTATTGTGTTGTGAGGCTAGAGCATCTATTTATAGTATTAGGGTTTCGTGAAGAAGAGGTCGTGCATTAAATACATAGGGCAAATTTAGGAAGAAGGAGCCGCAATGCTCAGAACAGCACACATCCCCGATCGGGTACACACTTACCCGATCGGGTAAGTCGTCTTATGGAAGCTCTTGACTAACGCTTCATCTTCCTTTGCTTGACTTGACTTCCAACATCCCCCTTGACTTATACAATCGGTTTTGTTGATAGGGTATGATGTAAAGCGATGAATTCTCCCGTCTAATTGATTGGTCTTCCGACAACTACGAAACCGTCTTTGCTTCTTTTCTCTCTTAAGTTAGTGAACCTTCTTGAAATGCCTTACACATGGTCAAGCTTTCTTCTTTGAATCGTCGGGTTCTAGACAAATGCTCGGGAATATAGAAAAAGGTCGTAGAAACGTCACTTTCCCTACAAAACAAGTTAGAACACAGGAATTCGCCTAGAAGACAATATTAGCTCATAAAATGGCTTAACAAAGCACAAATGACATACAAAACTGAGCTAAACTGGGGGTTAAAATCATACAAATATTCACTTATCAAACTCTCCCAAGCTAAACCTTTGCTTGTCCTCAAGCAAACATAACAAACAATACCAGGACAAGGTTGCAATCATTGGCTACTATACCATCAAGAAACAAATCTCAACATAAAGCTTTGAAAACATAATGAATCATAACCCAAAAGCAACGTGGGCAAGAATGATACATAAACATGGCTGACATTTACATAACGGCGTAGCACAAAGAATTTCACTACAGAATTTCGGCACTTGCATGATCTTTTGACAAATGGACTCTCGCGGTACACTCGAACACTCATTTTATGTAAAAGGTGATTTCTTTATGTGTAAATGTTATTGAGACACTCACCTATCTACGACTTAGGAAAATGTGTCCGCAGTCTAATATGGTAAACAATTCAAAACACAAGTCAAAGATCACAATGCACATAGAAAAGAAGCCGAAAAAAATGAGAAGAAGGCTTTGGGAAATGGGTGAAAGGTGGACAAATAGTTATGGTCATGTAAAGGTTAGAATGAGCTAGCAACTGACCAATGATAAATGGATACTCAATCCAAACTTTTGGTTAATTCCCACAAGACAATTAGCGAAGCCAGAAGCAACAGATTGGCTTATTCCACACGAAACACAAGGGTAAACTCCTTCTATTGATTTGACATTTTGAGGAGATACTCACAACTTCTTCTCTTATTTATTTTTCTTTCTTTTTCTTTGATTTTTCTATTTTTCTATTCTTTTTTTCTCTTTTCTTTTTCTGAACACAACTTCACTTCTTGAACTTTTCGTTCTTCCAAATTCACTTTGACAGATAAGAACAAATCTTCTCAAAAGAGCACCCACTCACCATAGTCTAGCTACTAGCTCAAAAGGTAGGCAGTTTTTGTTTGTAGCTATTATTTTGTGAAGCATTTGTATGAAGGGGCTAATTATTGAGGGGCAATGTAGAGTGAAAAAGGCTTCAAATCATAGTGAATCATGAATGCAATGCTTATAGAAATGAAATGAGAACCATACTTATGCGTTTTGACATGACACATATCACAAGGAGAACTACACACACCTAAATGAGACTGGGTATGGATGTACCAGCCTAAGGAGGTTCTACCTTACAATATATGTAGTTTGCCAAATGTCAAGATCAAGCGTACTCATCTACAGATTCATTCCATGCCTACTGTGTACAAGACTTCCCCATGTATGCAAAATTCAATGAATATTTAATCATTATCTTTTGAAAGCTCTAAGTTTGGGAAATGTAACATGATAGCATAGTAAACAAGCAAGCAAAGCATGAAAAGCATTCAATTGTGTTCAAAATTTTAAGAATCTTCTCTCTAAAATCTTCTCTTTCTTATTCAAAACTTGAAATTTGAAAAATATAACTAAAATGCAAAAAAAGGAAAATGCAATCCCTCCCCCAAGCTAAACATCACATTGTCCTCAATGTGAGCACAAAAACCAAATATGTAATGAGATGCTTAATGGGAAGAAAGGAAAAATGAAAGAAGAATGAAGTGTACTAGCCAGTGCGGACTCCCCCCAAGCTAGCCTTTTGGACATGACAAGGAAGGTCTTCAGAGATTCTTCAAAAACTCTTTCATCTGCAAAGAAATCTAACAAAACAACGTAAAAGGGAAAAACAAAAATAAAAATGCAAAAAAAAGGAAAACACGGGTTGCCTCCCGAGAAGCGCTTGTTTAACGTCTTGCTCGACGAATTTTTCATTAGAATCATTGGGTTGAGGATGGACGCTCCGTATAGACAATATCTAAACATCCGATGATAGAATTGCTATAATAGAGTTTCAGTCTGTGTCCATTAACTTTGAATTTCTCACCATTGCTAGTCATTAGTTCCACATAGCCGTACTTGCTCACATATGTGACAGTGAACGGTCCAGACCATCGGGAACGAAGCTCTCCTGGAAAAATTTTCAGACGGGAGTTGAAAAGAAGTACTTGGTCACCGACATTAAATTCTTTCTTAATTATCCTCTTGTCGTGCCAACGCTTTGTTTTCTCTTTATAGATCCTAGAATTCTCATAAGCTTGCAAACGAAATTCTTCTAGCTCATTGAGTTGCAAAAGTGTTCTATCAGCGCTAAGCTTAGTGTCTAAGTTGTGTTCTTTGATAGCCCAGTAAGCTTTATACTCTAACTCGACAGGAAGATGACAGGCCTTTCCATAAACCAATTGATAAGGAGATGTTCCAATCGGGGTTTTGAAAGCTGTGCGATAAGCCCACAAGGTGTCATCGAGCTTATTACTCCAATCAGTTCTAGATCTTGAGACTACTTTCTGAAGAATTGTTTTCAACTCTCTATTTGAGACTTCTACTTGACCGCTGGTCTGAGGATGGTAGGCTAATCCTCGTCTGTGATACACACCATATTTAGCAAGCAGAGTATCTAACTGCTTCTCTCCAAAATGAGTTCCTCGATCACTAATCACGGCTCTGGGTACACCAAAACGTGGAAAGATGATCTTCTTAAATAGCCGTATCACAGCTCTAGCATCATTAGTGGGAGTGGCGATTGCTTCTACCCACTTGGAAACATAGTCAACAGCGACTAAGATGTAACGATTTCCGTTAGAAGAAGGGAATGGTCCTTGATAGTCAATACGCCAGACATCGAATATTTCAACTTCTAATACGCCGTTTTGAGGCATCTCATGTCTCTTGGATATTTGACCCATTTGTTGACAAGCGTCACAAGCCATAACAAAGTCCTTTGAATCTTTAAACATCGAGGGCCAGAAAAACCCGGATTGTAAGACTTTGGCTACGGTCTTGGACGGACCATGATGACCACCATAAGCAGATGAGTGGCATCCTTCTAAAACTCCTTTAACTTCCCACTGGGGGATACATCGTCTATAAAGACCATCAGAACACTGCTTGAAAAGATAAGGATCATCCCAAACGAAGAATTTTGCATCATGCAAAAATCGCTTCCTTTGGTTATAAGAAAGGTCAGAAGGTAGCTGTCGACTGACAAGAAATTTGGCCATATCAGCATACCAAGGAGAAGAGTCAGCGATCGCCATTAATGATTCATCAGCAAACGAATCATTAATTGGTGTTGGCAATCCTATTTCCGTTACTCTTATCCTTGAAAGATGGTCAGCGACTACATTTTCTGCTCCTTTCTTATCCCGGATCTCTAGATCAAACTCTTGAAGGAGTAAGATCCATCGGATAAGTCGAGGTTTTGCCTCTTTCTTCGAAAGCAGATATTTCAAAGCAGCATGGTCAGTGTAAACAATGACTTTCGATCCTATAAGGTAAGAACAAAATTTGTCTAAAGCATAGACAATGGCAAGAAGTTATTTTTCAGTGGTGGCATAGTTGATTTGGGCAGGATCTAATGTTTTACTAGCATAGTAAATTGCATGAAGGAACTTTTCCTTTCTTTGCCATAAAACAACTCCAACGGCATAATCACTCACATCGCACATAAGTTCAAATGGAAGATTCCAATCAGGTGACTGGATTATAGGTGCGGTGATTAGAGCGCGTTTGATTTTGTTGAATGCCTCAAGGCATTCCTTCGTGAAATTAAAAGGCGCATCCTTAAAAAGGAGCTCAGTCAGGGGCTTGGCTATTTTAGAAAAATCTTTAATAAACCGTCGGTAGAAACCGGCGTGGCCAAGGAAACTCCTGATTCTTTTTACATTAGCAGGTGGTGGCAGTTGCTCAATAACTTGGATCTTAACTCGATCCACTTCAATACCTCTTTCAGAAATGATGTGTCCTAAAACTACACCTTCGTTCACCATGAAGTGACACTTTTCCCAGTTGAGAACAAGGTCGACTTCTTCACAGCGTTTTAGCACTTTCGACAGATTTGTCAAACAATTATCAAAAGAAACGCCATAGACGCTAAAGTCGTCCATGAATACTTCCATGATAGTCTCAACAAAATCGGAAAAAATACTAGTCATGCAACGCTGGAAAGTTGCAGGTGCATTACACAAGCCAAATGGCATTCGGCGATAAGCAAAAGTACCATAGGGACAGGTGAAGGTGGTTTTCTCTTGGTCCTCAGGGTGGATAGGAATTTGGAAAAATCTTGAGTAACCATCTAAATAACAGAAATATTTGTGGCAAGCTAACCTCTCTAACATTTGATCAATGAAGGGCAGAGGATAGTGATCTTTTCTAGTTGATTGATTCAACTTCCTGTAGTCAATGCACATACGTCATCCCGTCACAATCCTTGTGGGGATGAGCTCATTCTTCTCATTCTTGACTACTGTTGTTCCTCCTTTCTTGGGAACAACTTGGACAGGGCTAACCCATTTTGAGTCAGAAATTGCATAGATTATGCCAGCATCTAACAATTTCAGAACTTCAGCTTTAACTACCTCTTGCATGTTTGGGTTAAGACGGCGTTGACCTTGAACACAAGGTCTTTGGCCTTCTTCTAAGTTAATTCTATGCATACAGAAGTCAGGGCTTATGCCTGTGAGGTCTTCAAGCTTATAGCCTATTGCCTTTTTATGTTTCCTCAAAACAATCAATAGTGAGTTTAACTGATTTTCATCTAGAAGAGCACTCACTATGACCGGGCAATATTCAGACTCATCTAAAAAAGCATATTTTAGATTTGAGGGAAGAGGTTTAAGTTCAGGTTTATGTACTTCCGCCTTGGCAGGAGCATCAATTAAGCTTATAAACTCCTCAACTTCTTCAGACGGTATCTCTTTACCAGTCAAGTCCCTTTCCAGCTCACTGATCTCAAAATTGTCATTCTCAGAGATATCCTCTAACAATAAAATTGCTTTTAAAGGATCCTCAATTATTGATGGGTACAGAGATTCATCAATGATTGAGTCGACAATGTCAAGAAAACAGCAAGGCTCTTCAAGCATAGGGCTCTTCATTGCACTGTTTAAGTTGTAGGTGACTTTATCATCACCTACTTCTAATGTCAATTTTCCATTCTTGACATCGATTACTGCTCCCGCAGTGTCTAGAAATGGTCTTCCTAATATGATAGGGATTTGCGAATCTTCAGCCATATCTAACACTATGAAATCGACTGGAATAAAAAATCTTCCTACTCTAACAGGTACATATTCTAAAACTCCCATAGGTTGTTTTAGAGAACGATCTGCC
>JAIUZE010031800.1:0-17512 GCA_022085475.1 Heliosperma pusillum | reverse complement strand
AATCAAATTTTTGTTACCAAACAAATTTACCATTATTCAACAGAACTCATATCACATATAAGATCATAGTTCACAACCATTTACATGTTCTTATCATATCTACATATCAATATCAATTAACACAAAATAGATAAATTCAAACATGTCATTTATTCCACATAACGTTCTCATGTTCATCATGCCATACTCAAGTCTCATCACCACTTCAAATCAAATTCATCACATTCCATACTCATCATCCTCCATAGTTTATATCACCACAATAACAACTTGGTAACCACATTAAAAACATGTAATGCATACATATACATGTTTGTTAATAATGAAACATACTCCCATGCCAAAGTTACCACCATTCATGCATATTTCATATCATACATGCTCAAAACCGTATTTCATGCTAAAATGCAACACCGTTTAACACATTACATTTCGTTCATGCTTATCATCATGCCATCATATTTCATGTGCAACATGTAATCATACCACATCTCATGTAGTTTCACATCCCATCCCATCATCCATGTCATCCTCATGTGATACACACATGACACAATTCATCACTCCACTCTATTCCACATCCATCTCCATTTCACATATTCTCAACATGCATATATAACAATATCAAATACACGTAGCGTCACGACACTAACCATGGTGACCAAGTAAGATCTATAGGGGCAAGAGTGCGATTCTGGGACGTCTCCCGAATCCTTGCGGTAGCTCCCTATGACTCCTACCCGGGTTCATTTTATTAGACACTCCTAGTTCATTAGGTTTATTGGTTTTAGGTTCCAAAATTGATCACTCTGATACTACTTTGTAACACCCCCATATACCAAGGTGCCTTACAAAACCCCCTTAGCACATGAGAGTGCTACAATCTCGGTTGCCCGAGATAGTAAAATCACAACAAGCAATAAAGAAACGTCATTTAATTAAATAGGTTTAATATCAATACACAATGCCAAACAAATCGCATACCATCTGACCAAATAATTTAACTCAATACTGAAAGTAATAACAATAACCAATACTGTTCAACATAATGGAAGACTACTAAAGTTCTCGACTCCAACTGACATGCAGAAGCTAGACTCAATCAGGTGATCCCATCTCAAACCAAGCGCATAGCTAACGATTACCTGCGATCACTTGCTCACCATTCCCTAATGGATCACAGCAGTTTTGTAAACAGTAGAAGGGTTAGTATTTGCATATACCGACCAACGTACAAGATAAGAACAAGGGAAAGAGAAACCAGAGGGCCACCGCAGCGGACACCTTGGTAGACTAAGGTTACCAGCCTGCTCTACAAAACCACCTATTGACCTTGGACCGCGGCCACATGTGTCGACATCCCCTCTCACCGCAGCGAGAGAACCCGGATCATTAATATGCACATCCCTCGCATGGCAGGATAACCACGGGGGCGAACTCGGGGTGTGATCCGTCTCTCAACGAAAATCACCAAATCATAGTAACCATAGTAACATAGTAACCATCGTCAACAACCCCAAAACCGAACTCCATCAACCATCAACAATCACATAACAAAAATCATAACATCTTATCACATCAATTAGTAATGCAACACTGAGTAGGGAAACCCTACCTTATTGAAAATCCTCAAATAGCACAAGTAATCAGAAGCGTTCTTCTATGAAATCCCCTCCTAAACAATCAACAATCATATAATAAACAGAAAGTTTATTCCCTTTCCCCCAATTCAATTAGGGTTACTACAATAATGACAAATGAATCATAAACAGGCATACTTACCAAGGTAATCAATCAAGGCAATGCAAACAATCGAATTCGGCACGACATGATCAAAGGCTCCTTGAGGAATTAGAGAGAATTTGGAAACTAGGATTTGTAATTATGAAAGCGTAAAACAGATTATGAAACTAACTCCTCTTATTAACCTTTTATCATCCGTCCGACTAAACCCTGAAATCCGTCATACTTGGTCGAGTACAACATGTACTCGGTCGTGTACGACTTACTCGGCCAAGTGCTGATATCACTCAGCCAAGTACACGAGATCAGAATACCACTAAAGGCATCAGCCAAATCCACTCGGTCCAGTGGCCTGTACTCGGCCGAGTACTATATGTACTCGGTTAAGTAAGCCCTACTCGGCCGAGCCCCCTATACAAAGAAATACGGAGTATTACAGTCAACCATATGGGTTTGACTTGGGAAATTCATGCTCAATGATGTTTAGCTCCGTCTCCTATCGGGGTTAGCTACCCTGATCTCATGGGGCAGCATGGAATCACAAGATAAAGGAAGACGGATAGGGTAGCTGCATCTTCGATCAGATTTGGCTATCCCCGATCAAAGTTTCACCCTCCCAGGCGTTTTGACGCCTCTTCTCCCCCTCTTAACTCGCCATGATTGCTCATTAATTTGGACGACGACTGAAGCAACTCTTACCTAGCTAGTATAAATACACGAGCTAATTGCCAATCATCTTTTCCTACAACAAACACTCTTTATCTTATTTATCTACTCTTTATCTTAGCATTTCAATTTTAGTTGTTTGTTTCCTTTAGCATTTGTAATCAACATTTGGTTCTATTTCGGAGCTTTTCTATTCTAAGTTTTTAAAATTGTTTGTCTCATATTTTTCCACGTATCTAGGTAATATCCTAATCCTTATTTACATCTTCAATCTTTATTCATTTAGTTTATTTTCATTGCCAATTATCTTATCATAATTTGTTTATTACGTTTTTGTTTTTTATCATATCTATTTCAGATTTTGGAATTAGTAATCTTATTGTTATCATGTTTGTATCTACAAATTCCAAGTTTGAGTGTCTAACTAAGATCATGAGTGAGTAGTATATGTATCTAGGGTGTGGAAAAGCTATAAAATTAGTCTATCTTTATTGTAATTGGGTAAAAGGCGCCCTTGTTATTGCCTTTATCACATGCTGATAGTTATCGATAGTCTTTGAATCTTGATCAAAATCTTGGACTAGTTTCTTGATTCATTTCCTTAGAACGAAAGTCTGGAAAAGAATGAGACCTAGCATATTATAGTAGATCAACATAGTAAGTGCGATATCCCGCTAGGACCCATTCTATGGTATAGTACTCATCTCGGCAAGGAAGTGTTAATAGGCCTAGGTAATACTTATTTGCTTAAATCCCCAATTTGATAATTGTATGCTAATTACATATTCTTACCCATTCCCATAGATTCCTTCATAATATTGTTATCATCATATTGAACATTAGCTTAAGTGACTTAATAAATCAAATACTCGTTACCTTGATAACATTCTACTCAAAACATTTCATTTTGCACTCCCGTCTCCCTGTGATTGACCCCTTCTTTCCTAACTAGATTTATTTGTTTTTTAGCTAAGCCTAAGGTAATTATCTTTGATTGAGTACGCGATAAGCCTAACAAATTTTGGCGCCGTTGTCGAGGAAACAATTTATTTGTTTTTTGAATTTTATCTTGTCTATTGTTTTAGGGAACTCTTGTTCCTTAGGACCTATCTCATTGTTCGTTTTTAGTATTGGTTTGTGACCATGATTATCCATCAAAACAATGGTTCGATCTGCTGATCAATCCAAGTCTCTCGAAGAGGCTCCATCGAGGGTCAAGCTCACAGTGCATCCGACTATCATTAGCCTTATTGAAATAGGCAATTTTGTGGAAATCCAACAGAGGACCCCGACTTGCATATCCGTAACTTGTGTGTGATATGTCTCACAGTGAAGCAAGTTGGAGTCTTAAGAGCTAATAAGGGTAAAACTCTTCCCTTTTTCTCTTGGAGGGAAGGCAAAAAAAAATGGTGGTATCTCTTGGACAAAGAAGCTTTGGGCATCACCGATTGAGATAGCCTTGTTTGTATATTTTGCTTGAAATACCCAACCCTAAGAAATCATGATCATGCCAAATGCCAAATAGGGGGATTATCTCAAGGGAGTGATGAGAGCCTATTTGAGGTTTGGAAGGGGTACAAGGAACAACCTAAGAACATTCTCTACGATATTGATACGGAGATTTCCCTTGCCTTACCAACATGAGAAGACTATGGTGATTCCGAGAAATTTATCCTACCTAATCCGGTGGAATAACATGCACAACAACCCCGGGATGCTCGACCTTCTATCACCCCTCAAAATTTCTATCAACCTCACCACCCATGTGAGTTATGCAGAGGAATGAGGCATATTGCTCGAAATTGTTGGAACAACCTTATGCAAAGTCATATGTCGTTCCAAACTCTTAATGCACAAGCTCGCCCCTCTTATAATCCACATGTGTTCCGAGCCCCAACAACTCATAACCAGCAATATCGTGGCCGCCCTTACCTTTCAAAACCAAGAGTGTATGCGGTGAGAAGGTTGAAATTTTTGACAATACAATTGATTAAGTCTAAAAAATACTTGATAACCCAATTCCATAACTCTCATCAAAATCAAGAGGCCACCATCAAAAAGTTAGAAAAACTGATAGCCCAAATTGCCACACCTTCTTCCTCACGAAAAAAAAAACCTCTTAACCATCGAAAGAAAAAGAAAAAGATTCCCAAATTGTCACTCTTAATATTATCCACTCTCTTGACCAAAAAGAAGACACCACCAATGACAACACCATAACTAGCCAACCTCAACCAATGCAACAACAACATAAGTATTCTGAGTTGCTAATCCTACAAGCTCTGGGACCACCTCACAAAACGCTCCAATCTCTCCAAGGTGCTCAGTTTTGTGAGTTGTGTAGAGGGAGAGGACATGATGCCAAGTATTGTGGTAACATTCATCCACCAGTAAAAGAATCATAACAGAAGAAACCTCGGTTTTGGCTACCACACGAAATGTATAAGCAATCATCTTCTCAAAACGGGATAGTCTCTTCTCAAGCATCCATGTCTCGAGGAATTCCACGGTCACCCATTTTTCACTCAACATTATGACCAAGACATACAAAGACTTGAGGAAATGATGTTATGTCTGATAGAGACTCAAAGGGTCGTGATAGATCAATTTAAAAAGAATGAGCAAGCTAATAACATTGCTATATTCTAGCTAGGCTTGGAGGAAGATTTGTGCTACCAAAGAAACGCTGAAGGAAGGCTACATGGAGGGTAGCTAGAGTGTACAAGATGAGTATACAATTGAGGGGGTTTACTTATGGATGATAGGAACACATCTTACATCAAGGTGGGCCAGGTTAATTTGGAATCCCTGGGTTATCCCTAAGCATTCATTCCTAGCCTGACCAGTGGTGAATGACGGGATCAATAATACGGTCAAGCTGGAGAAATATGGGGTATGCCAGGAAACCAATTGTTACATATGCGAACTACACACAGAAACTAGAGACCATCTCTTCTGCGAATGTCAATACAGTAAACGAGTGATAAAGAAGCTAAGCAATGAGATTAAACTAACATACCTGCTCGAGAAAGCCTTGAATGGTGTAGGAGGAGACGAGGGACGAAACTCAAAAGGGGGATTACTTGAATGGTGGTGGCAGCAGTGGTTTATCACATCTGGCACCAACGAAATAGAGCTCAAATTGAAAACGCAATTGACAGACCAGACATGGTAGTGAGATAGATCATGGATGAGATGAAAGGGAGAATAAGAGGTAGAATTAGATCTCCTCTTATGCACAAGGATCGAATTTGGCTTTATGATAGGAGGAAACTTGGATATTTGGTAAATGGAGGACGATAAGTCTCACTGGTAGAGTGAGAAGACGGAAGAAAGAAGAAGAAAAAGAATGAGGAAAGGAAAATAGAGAAAGGAAAGGAACGAAGGGGGAAAGTCTTAGTAATGAGATTTAGATTGTACTTCCTTATTTGGAGCTATGATGAGTACATGTACATTATAATATTTATTTTTATAAAACTTACATTTAAACAAAATAATAATAATAACATTGCTATTAGAAAAGTAGAGGACCAAGTTGCTGAACTTGTACCGAGTTCTAAAGTTCCTATTAAAGCACCGCTCATGGAGACCGACCTTCCAAAGTCAAAGATACCCAATGGAATTAAGCTCAAATTCCGCATTAAAAAGGAAGGTACGTCATTATATGTCACAACTCCATCTAAGCTTGCAAACCCAATTAATTTCTCAATTCCTTGCACAATAGGTTCATATTTTGCCAAAAACTCTCTTTGTGATTTAGGTCCTAATGTGAGCATCATGTCTTTTTGCTAATTGAAAAGCTAAATGTGGGCACTTTGAATAATAGTAGCACGGTCCTACAAATGGCGGACCATTCATTTAAAGCAACCTATGGGTGTTTTGGAGAACGTGGCCGTTTGAATCGCTAAATTTCACTTTTCCATTGACTTCTATGTGATTGACGTATCCGATGTTAACCATATCATCTTTATAAGACCTTCCTACATACTGCAAGGGTGGTTATAGATGTCAAAGGTGGGAAGATGACCTTGGAAGTTGAAGGTGCTCAAATAACATTTCGCAAGGCTAACATATTTGTAGCTCCTAAAGAAAAAGAACCTTGTTTATTGTTTGATAATTTGGAATGTACTCACCCTTTTATGCCTCGATCCGCACTAAAGGATCTCATGGAGGTAGACTTTGATTTGTGTTCCGCATAACAAATTGCAAAGGAAGTTAGGAATCCTACTTAGCTTGAAGTGGATGGTTTGGTGGGCATGGTAGATCTATTGAGGAAGAGCTCGGGATTTGTTAAGCTCTATGACAAAGCTTGATCAAAAGAAACTCAAATTCTATCGAGACTTTTACTTGCGCTTCTCGGTAGGCAACCCGTGTTTGTTTTATTTTTATGAGACAATTTTTGTTTAGTTTTAAGACGTTCAATTTGGTAGTAATAGTTAAGACTAGTTTTTTTAGTAATTATTATTTCTTTTGAATAAATGAAAAAATAGGCAAAATGATGAAAATATTTAATTTAGTGAAGAAATACGTCCCCAACCTATTGGGGTTGGTAAACCGAATATGGGACGTAGCTACAAGCCACAAAGGAAAAAACAACAAAGAAAGTCAAAGCACTTAGAATGGGTCAACCCCAATCGGAGACGCTAACCCCGGTCGGGGACGCAAGCAAATATTCGTACATTGTTTTTCAAAAACACAAGCTTGGCTAAGTATTCTTCATTTTCTTTCTTCAACCCGTCTCCCTTATTTCTTACTCTACCTTCATATTTCCACCATTTCTTCACCTATTTCTTCCTTTAATCATCAAGACTTGTTAATTTATCACTCCTAAGTACCAACAAGTAAGTATTAAAGCTTTCAATCTCTGTATTACTTCATTTTTAAGCTAGAAATCAATCAATTTACTCAAACCCTATCTTTTGGAGATTTTTCAGAAATTTGTATTTTTATGAGTAGACGTTGGTTTGTAGTATAGATAGTATGTTCTAAAGAAAATTTATGCTTTAATTTATGCTATTATGTATACTTTGAGTAAAGTCTACTCAATTTTATGCTAAGCTTGCTTGAAGTTTCAGATTTTCAATGGCTCATAAGAAGAGTACTTAGCTTAACAAAAGAACTAAGAGGATGGAGCAAGGAGAAGGTAGTGGTAATCTCACTTAGGATGTAGAAATGCAAAAAGCGGAGATATTCCCACGAGAATTTGGATATGACCCGGACTTTCCGGATGTGCTTTTTGGGTCAGTGAAACAATGGGAAAATTGGCGTATTCTTCGCTGCAAAGGTTTGCAAGCTACTAAGTTTATCAATTTAGATTCTTTGAGTAGTATTGGTATTGATAGACATTGTAAGTCTTTGTTTAAGGGTCTTCGAATGAAGTATGCTTTTACAACAAATTATAAGACTTTCTCCCAACTAACTCTCGAATTCTCGAGTTCCTTTGAGTTCCACCGAAGTAATAGGGAGGCTTCTGTCTTGTTAGATTCCGACTTTTCAACACTAACTACAATTATACCCTCCTTGCCTTTGTTGAGTTTTTTAACCTCTTGCATAATAATATACATGTTGAGTCACACCCGATTACAACCCCTTAGATACTTGGGCCACCATTTCGAAGTATCCAATTACTAGCTGGAATCATGTCCCGCAGCACATTATCCATCATCCCGCCATAAGAGTTTGGCAAAGATTTATGGGATGAAATTTTATTGGGAGACATGAGCCTCATTCGGTGAGGTGTTTGGAGGTTGAATTTCTTGGGGGTACTTAATTGTTGATGGCGATTTACCTTGGGGGATAAACATATCCTACCACTGTGCGTCCAGCTGACCAAAGCTTCTAATCCCTCTACTAGTTGTATTGTTTTTGGTGGTATTATTACCCGTATTAAGTGAAAGAAAACATAATGTAAACAAATATAAATTAAAAGGTTACCATAGGGCCACGGAGATTAGAGTATTGACCATCATTTTCACGACGGAGAGCAGAACAATGATAGCGGACAATACTCACATTGGTGTCGTACGGGGAAATGACAATTGCACTTAAAGAATCTATTAGTGCTAATTGTTCTGGGTTCTTACATTATTAGGATCGCCTTTCACCCAGATTGCCTTGTATAAGGGAAACCCCCCGGGCTTTGATGCCAATCCAGAAACAAAAAGTTATCCTCAAGAGAGAGATTCAATTTATCCATACGAGACGCTACTCTAAACAAGCAAGGCCGTATTAAGTACTTCAGGGAAATTATTTTTTTGCAGAGTTGGTCCAAAAAAAAGGATGGAACAGACGATATTCGACAGGAGACTTTTATTTTCCGAGCCAAACTTGAAAAAAGAAAGAAGTTTATCGGGAAATTCTAAATCAACATCCTCAAGTTGTGAAGATTCAAATGGACCTAATAATAACTTTTTCATCAAAACAATCAAAGCGTGCATACCATTTTTTTTTCTATGACCAACCCCTAAACTAGGAAGAAGTTTTGCATTACCCTTTCGGGTGACGTAAAGGTTTCTACTCAAATTACCACAAGCTCGGTTATGCTTCATTATCAAGAACTTGAGCCCTTTAATGGCGCCCCTACATGGTGGTAGAAATATATGATTTAAAATATTTTTATTTTTTTCTGCTTTCCTCTTACAATGTTGGCGCATATTATAAGCGTATTAAACATAAAAAGACATATATGAAAAAAGACGAGTTTCAAAAATATAATTTTAGGGGTTTGGCCATATTAATAGTCTTTTCAACAAATTGATTATATGTAGCCAAAATAAGTCATTGATATCAAAAGATATATTATGAAATACTATACGAGCATGGCGAAATAAAGACAATTTTAAGAAACTCACAAACGTACGCTGTCCCTTACGACCCTTTGCCCAAAATATGTTACGTTACCCATGTCCAACTCAAAAAAAATATCAACTACAGTAATATGGATGCAACCGAATTCAAATACACAGTTCAGCCAACACAAAACTTTTCAGAAACAAAAATACTGAAACTACATGACATCCCTGTAACAGTAAACTAAAGGGGGATGACAAATATACAAAACTGAAAAGTGCCCACTAATTATCTCCATAACTTAACGAGGTGAAATTGCTGAAAATTACAATATAAGCAAAAGTTACCTGAAAAACAAGGTAAATCTGTCTTTGAGAAACGGTTAACAATCTCTTTTCGAATGATCCTGCAACTTGTAAAATTTTTCTTTTGCATCTTTACAAAACTACTCAAAACTCGCCACTTCTAGAAGAACAAAGCATCAAAGTCATCTAATGGATGCTTAATAGGATGAGAAATGTTAAGTAAATGCTCACTTGATCCACATAATGACCACAATCCTTAAATGCATGTATAACACTTTCTCCAACTCCCGCAGCGACCACCGGGATACATAACATAAGTTGTGTTTCCAAATCATCAGAAACACCAACCCCGTTACTTACTTCATTAAACGTCATGCGATAAATTTTTTCAAGCTTCAACGGTGCAATCGGTGGGATTTTTTTCCCTTTATCAGTTGCAGAAATTTCATTCCCTTTATCAATTACAGAAACTTCTTTCCCTTTATCAGTTGCAGAAACTTCTTTCAAATCACTAACCGAACCTTCTTTCCCTTTTATCATTTGCAGTGCAGAAACTTCAACAGTAGATAGCTTCGCTGCACTTTGTTTGGCTTTGTTGACTTTTGTCAGCACTGCCTATTTCTCTCGTTCCACATGGTCAACAAGTTTAATTCTTATGTTTACGGAATCCTGTTCATCAATTTTTTTTTAATATCCTCCAACTTTTCTGCAAATAAGAATCGACAGGCTAAGGTAGGAGACCTTTCTCAAATTGAACGAGAGCGTCATCACAAAACCATATATGAGATAATGATGTACCATGAATTACGAAAGTGATAGATAACGTACACTTCTGGGATATACCTCCGCTTTAAGATACAAAGCCACGACAATACTATTGTGTTATAAATACCCTACAATAAAATAAAGATAACAAGAGAAGTAATTACTGAAGTGTTTTTGAATTTTTTATATATTAAAAATAAGCTTACTTCAAATATGTATACAATATCAAGGTGAAATAAGAATGCAATGAGACAGTGGCTAAGTGTAAACAACTATCTGCAGTGGAGAAAGGACACAGGTTCAATACTTTTCAAGCTGTATATTTTTTGGTTTGACTATCTTTTTATCTTCCCTTTCTCCATTTTTATTTCTTTCCACCTTACACTAAGTCCCTTAACTTGCAGACTACTCACGACTCCCTCAATCCCTCTTCATATAAATAGTTTTGTTATTTTGTTTTCATTCCTTTATTTTTCTTTTTATGATTCTGTCTTATTAACTTTGCTTACTTACTTGCACTAAAATAAAATGGCACTTGCGCCAAATGTGGGTTAAAAACTATTTATACTATTAAATTGCTCCATAAAACGATAAAGATGAGGGTTAAAAACTGAATAAAAAAATCAAAAAGTAAAACAAAATGATTATATTAAATTGCATCATCGTTTTTTGTTTGTTTAATTTAAACTTCTCAATCGTTTTATGGTTAGCCAAATGTGGCTGATAGGCATATTTCGTGGGAACTGCTGAGGAAGCTTGGAGCCCAACATAATGAGCCTTGGGTCTGCATTGGTGACTTTGATGAGATCCTGTTTGCGACGGAAATGAAAGGAGGGAATCGCTCTCAATGACAAGTGAATAACTTTTGGGAAGCGATGAATGATTGCGGCGTATATGATGTCGACTTTGAGGGATACAAATTTACATATGACAATGGACAAGTAGAGGGGGAAAATCGACAATGTAGGCTGGACAGAGTTTTGTGTAATGCAGCCTGGACTGATTTGTTTCCGAGAGCAAAGTTGTTTCTGATCATGAGCCCATTTTGCTACGTATTAATAAAAGAACCAGCGAGGAACAGAGACATACCAAACTGTGCAGATTCGAGCAAGCCTGGATCGAAGAGAAAGGGTGCGAGAAGGCGGCGAGGGAAGCATGGGAAGAGGGGAAGGATGATTTGGTTACTACACTTGTGCGTTGTGCGGAACAGCTTCAAAAATGGAAAAGAGTGAGTATTGGGAAAATCATGCGTAACATGCATGCGAAGAGGGGAAAGTCAACAAAATTAAATGAAGGGGGCCGAACTAGAAGTGATATTCAGGAGAGACGAGCCTTGATTAAAGACATTGCTAAATTATTGAAATACGAAGAAATCTTTTGGAGACAACGATCTCGGGCTATTTGGCTAAAGGAAAGGGATAGGAACAAAAAATATTTTCATAGAAAGGCAGGGCAACGGAAACAAAGAAATCATATTGCTATACTGATAGATAAAGATGGGCGTGAGAAGGAAGGGTCTGAGGAGATAGAGGCGATAGCCAGAGCATGAACCTTTTTCTACTGGGCACCCGGCTAATTTTGAGCATCTATTGGATGGGATAGAGGGTCGAGTGACGGAGAGAATGAATGATGTTCTTCACTGTGAGAATTCAGAGGATGAAGTGGTGTCTGCGCTTAATCAAATGCACCCATTGAAGGCCCCAGGCCCGGGCAGGATGAACGGTCTTTTATATCAAACCTATTGGCATATTGTTGGCAAAGCAGTGGTTAAAACCGTCCTTAACCTCTTGAGAGGTGCTCTATTCCTAGAAGGTATTAATAAAACTCATATTGTCTTCATTATAAAGAAGAAGGCCCCCGATAAAATGGTTGATTTTTGACCTATTAGTCTTTGTAACGTTATTTATAGGTTGGTGTCAAAAGTTCTTGCGAACAGGCTGAAACAACTTTTGGGTGATATATTATTGGAAAATCAAAGCGCTTTCACTCCAGGAAGACTTATTGCAGATAACATATTAGTAGCTTTCGAGATGTTTCATTATATGAAAAATTCGAATCACAAGAATGGTCAAATGGCGCTGAAGTTAAACATGTCGAAGGCCTATGATAGGTTGGAATGATTTTTCCTTGAGTGTGTGTTGGCTCGAATGGGTTTTGAGGCGAGGTGGGTGGAAAGAGTCATGATGTGTGTTTCGTCCGTAAATTTCTCTGTGCTATAAATAGTAAACCTTCAGAGGAGTTTTGTCCAGGCCGTGGTCTACGAGAAGGGGATCCCTTGTCCCTTTACCTATTTCTTTTGTGTGTGGAGGTGCTCTTGATTTTAACGTGACGGGCTGCGGAGAACGGAGCCATTCACGGTATCAAGATAGCTATGAATGCACCTATGGTCACGCATTTGTTTTTTTGGAGACGATAGCATTTTCTTTGTAAAGGCCAAAGTAGAGGAAGCTATGGGGGTCAAATCCATCCTCCAAAAATATGATGATGCGTCGGGACAGGTTGTTAACTGTGGTAAGACTACGGTATCGTTTAACCAAGGGACGCGAATGGTGAATAGAGAATAGGTGACTCAATGCCTTGGAGTGTGAATGGTAGATGTACAGGAAAAGTACCTTGGCTTGCCCAAAGTGGTTGGTGATAAGGGTAAAGTCGCGTTCCCTAAATCAAAATAAATCCTAACTCAATACTAACTAATAGTCAGCGATAAGTAAGGTATCGAATCCACAAGGAGGCGGTAATAATCTATTTGTTATAACTAAGTTCGTCTTAAGGTAACAATTTCTGGGGTTTTAGTGGTTTGATTAGCTATAACTAATTGCAATAAAGTAAAACACGAATTTAATAAGATTAAAGGTTTAGGGTCTCAGGTTCACTAGATATGTTATCCGGGGATGTTATCTAATCAATAAAAAGGTCAATTAAGATGTTTAAGGTCACAAGATCGTTCTATTCAATTATGCCATTTGGAACTAGATTTACCATGCGATCGCTATCATTAAACAAGTCTATCCAATTGTCGCTGCTTATCTTAGTCTTAACCCCGCCGGTGATATTCCTAATTCTCAAGACTAATTAATTTACTGTGATCAGTAAATTATTTAACTATAAGTAAGACAACAATTGAACAACAACTTATGCAATTTAACAATGAATTCATAAATCAATCCCCTTCTAACAACTTAGATCCCCTTTCAACCCTTGATAGAAATTTAGCTACTCATAACGATGTAAATAACAACAATAATAAATAAGGTAAACATGATTAACAATGAATAAAAGATTGAACAAAGAATAACTAACTATCTAATAATAACTGATGGAAGAAAATTAGTAATAATACCGATTACAAGTTTGAAACGAAGGAAATAGTTTTGATGAATCAATCCAGTAGCAAGCTAATAATATTAAGATTTCTTAAGGTGTTTCTATGATAATAAAGCGTATGAAATAATAAGGTACGAGTTTTCTATTTATATTACACAATAATCCGATATTAATGAGTTTTAGGAAAGCACGGAATCCTATAGACACTACCGAGTATGTCACATGCGACTCGATCGAGTTTCCAAATACTCGATCGAGTGTTCCTCATCTGCACCAGCTCTATTCTTCTCGCGACTCGATCGGGTATATGCATACTCGAACGAGTGATTCTGGAATGCTCTTCTCTTCACTACGTTCCTTATTCATACTTCTCGATCTCCGTGCCTATTGACGCAGCGGTGTTTATTATCATTCAATTGTTCCGTAAATGCATCCAATATGCATTAATACATCAAAAAGTGGCAGTATTGACATTCTAGCAATTATAGCATTTAATCGCTTGTTTAGGCACTAAAAACCGTCACTAAAGTGACTAAGGGGAGACATAAACATGTATATAAATATGACTCATCAGTTGGCCACTCGAAGAAGGTGATTGCAGGGTTTATTCGAGACAAGCTCCACAAGAACTTACAAGGTTAGAAGGGACAATTATTTTCGAAGGCATGTCGGGAAGTTTTGATGAATGTTGTGGCCCAATCAATACCGACCTATGCAATGAGAGAATTCAAGCTCCCCGATAACTTTTGTGAGGAACTTAGATCGCTTGTGACTCGATTCTGGTGGGGCTCTGCCAACGGGAAAGGGAAAATTCAATGGATAGCATGGACGAGATTGTGTCAACCGAAGTGCTTTGGAGGTTTGGGTTTTAGGGACTATCATAAATTTAATTTAGCGCTCTTGGGAAAACAAGCGTGGCGGTGCCATAGCGATCAATCTAGCCTTATGGTCCGTGTTCTTGGGGGTAAGCATTTTACGGATGGCAAGTTTATGAAAGCAAGACTCACAAACAATCCAAGTTATACTTGGCGTGGAATTGTTGAGGGTCGCGAAGTAATCAAAATGGGAGCGAGAAAACAGATTGGCATAACGGTTTGAATACAAAAGTGAAGTCGGATCCTTGGATTCCAAAAACGCAAACTAGTATGGTTCTTTCCCCGAGGAGGGAAGCGAATGAAGACATGTGTGTTGCGTACTTATGGACTCATGACGGGAAAGGATAAGATTTAAACAAAATCAGTGAGTTTTTTCTCCCTTGCGAGCACGATAGAGTTGTTAACATCCGTATTTGTGATACAAATTCCGAGGATGATTAGACGTGGGAGCTGGAAAAGAATGGCGAATACTCTGTTAAGTTGGCTTATAAGGAACTAACAGAGGGTATGGGAGTAGAGGCTGGCTTCATAAGTAGGGAGAAGGAGAAGCTCGTATGGAACTGTATATGGAAAGCGAATGTGCTACGAAACACAACTTGGTTACTCGGGTTCGGTCGATGGGAAACGTTTGTCCGATTTGTTGCAGTGAGATGGAGACTTGTATCCATCTTGTTAGGGGATGTGGGTGGGTGGGCGGGCCGGCTTTGGGATAGGTTGGGATTGGAAGTGAGGTCGATCAACGGGAATGAGCGGGTGAGGGAGTGGGTGGAATATGTGTGGAGGGAGATGGAGGATTACGTGATAGAGACATTTATGGTAGGGTGTTGGGCTCTTTTGGAAGCAAGGAACAAATGGGTGTTTGAGGATGAAAAAGTGGAGGAGTGTAGGGTGACTAAGAGAGTGGAGGGGCTGCAAAGGGAGATGAGGGAGGAGGTGAGGATGGCGAGGGACCGTGTGACGGTTGGGGAAGAATGAGGGAAGTATGCCGAGGAAGGGGAGCAGTGGAAGGAACCGGCCGAGGGGTGAAGAAGGCGAATGTCGATGCTGTGGTTCAAGAGGGGTGGGGCTTGGGAATTGGTGCGGTTTGTCGGAACAGTGAAGGGGAGGTCATGTGGGGGCTGACAATTCGCATAACAGAGTACATGGAACCGAGCATGACGGAGGCGGAGGCGGTATTGGAAAGCATTAAAGAAGAGGTGAAGCTTGGTCACTTAAAGATCGTCGTAGAGAGCGATGGTAAGGATTTAATCGAAGCATGAAAGCAGAAGAAGAAGGAACGAAGCGATTTTCATAGAATATTAGACGATATTTATCTTGTTTGCCGAGTATTTGATTTTATTTTATGGTCTTTTGTTAGTAGAAAAATTAATAGCGTAGCGCACGAGCTTGCTCATTTTAGTTCGTTGCATCCTATTAGGAAGGTTTGGGTCGGGTCTTTACCCCGATATGTGATGGATTTAGTTTCTGGAGATTTTAATGAGAAGAGATAATCCCGCTCCGGGGGTTTATTTCAAAAAAAAAATTGTAGGTTTAGGTAATTTGAATATGATTTAATGAATTATGTCATATGATTAATACTTTTAACCTTTGTAATAAAGAAAGTTCTTATATTATCCATATTGTTGTATTCTAGCAAATAGGATACTAATCAATCGAGACTATTAAAGTCAGTGGTGGTTAGTCAAGGTTCATTATGGGTGTAGTTACCCGGTATCTGTTGGCTCCCAAAATCCATTTAATGATAATCGGATTATAACAAGCTTTGATTCGCAACGTATAATTGGCAATTAATTAGGCGCATGTTCCCAAAACCTGGAAAATCAATTTTCGAAATAAAATATTTCCTAAAACATTTTCAAAATACCTGAAATGTCTTATGCACAATAGTAGAATAATATTTCACCGCCTCATGATTGTGTTGAATAATGATGTAATTTGGAATTTCATAAGTCGTGGTAATCCTACGTTCAATTAGCTTGACCAAATGTATGAACCAACTTACGGTCACAACAACCCTTCAATTCATCCTAGGAACGTAACATAAGGTATCATTACATTTACTTTGTTTCACTATTTTATCTAACCAATGATTTTGTGTTGTTAATTCTCACGGTTAATTTTCTATATTGAAATGTCATCCTGAAAAGGAACGAGTAGGAAAAAGTGAAGGCGGAGATAGTTGAGCTGTTCAAGGGGTGTCTGACAATCATACCTCTAAGGACCTTTGGGGGACGACCAAATGTTTGTGGGGCCATTTCAGAGGTTTAACATCTATGAGATGCATCTTAGTCACAAAGAGGAGGAGCCGAATAGTGTTATTGATTCTTCATCTGAAGGATATTTGACTGATTATGTGGTATCAATAATGTTGTTAGTGGAGGCAATAATGTGGTCATTAGTTTGTATTATTAAGTTGTTATTTTTTAACATTATTTAAGTCGTGAGTAGTTTTATTATTGAGATGTTATTTTGTTATCAATGTTGTAACATTTTCAAGATTATAGTTAATGGTTTCATTTCAAGCTAATTAACGTCCGTTGTGTAGTCACATCAGTCAGAACTTTATTAGAATGGTCGGCTATATAGTCACATCAGTAAGAACTTTATTAGAGTCGTCAGTTGTATAGTCACATCATCAGAACTTTATTAAAGCCATCAGTTGTATAGTCACATCAGTCATCAGTCAACAGTCAAAACTTTATTAAAAGAAAATGAAACAAATATAATTTATTATTTATTAAATAAGATAAACAAATAAAATAAGATAAATAAATTTTATGATTACAATGAAACTAAATATATTACAATCAATATCAATATATATATATATATAGATAGGTTCTTATGAGTCCACCAATTTTTGTTAGTCCATGAGTCCTCATCTTGGCCATTGGATGAGCGAGATGAATGGATGAGATTGTAGAGACAAAAGCACACTTAACACTAATCAATTACCTATGCACTAATTAATTAACTTTCTCTCTCTAGGCTTTAGTTAATCACTTTTGAGCACTTTTGAATTTCTGAGATTTGTGAGTGTAACTT
>JAIUZE010031798.1:0-10919 GCA_022085475.1 Heliosperma pusillum | reverse complement strand
TGCTCAAAGCATAGGCGACGTCGGGGCGAGTGCACATCATAGCATACATGATTGACCCAACTGCTGAAGCATAAGGGATCAACTTCATGCGTTCAATCTCCTCGGTGACGGTAGGACTCTGGGATTTACTCAGAGTGATACCATGACCTATTGGAAGAAGCCTCTCTTAGAGTCTTTCATTTTGAACCGATCAAGAATCTTATCTATATAAGCTTCTTGACTTAATGCTAGTATCCTCTTGGATCTATCTCTATAGATCCGGATACCCAAAATGCGTTGTGCCTCTCCCAAATCCTTCATCTGGAAATGTTTCCCAAGCCACTCCTTGGTAGAAGTAAGCATTGGTATGTCATTCCCAATGAGAAGTATGTCATCCATATACAAGATAAGGAAAGTAACTTTGCTCCCACTAAACTTCATGTATAAACATGGTTCCTCGACACTTCGAGTGAATCCATTTTGTTTAATTACATGATCGAAGCGATGATTCCAACTCCTTGATGCTTGCTTAAGACCATAAATGGATCTCTTAAGTTTGCATACCTTCTTAGGGTTGGATTTATCCTCAAAACCTTCAGGTTGTGTCATGTACAATTCCTCTTCTAGAATCCCATTCAAGAAGGCGGTTTTGACATCCATTTGCCAAATTTCATAGTTATAAAATGCGGCAACCGCTAAGAGAATCCTAATGGATCGAAGCATAGCGACTGGGGCAAAAGTTTCGTCATAGTGTAAACCATGAACTTGAGTGAAACCTTTTGCCACCAATCTAGCTTTGTAGATATCATTATGTCCATCTATGCCATTCTTGATCTTGTAGATCCACTTGCACTGAAGAGGTCGCACCTTCTCAGGTAAGTCTACCAAGTCCCATACTTGATTTTCGTACATAGAATCCATTTCGGATTGCATGGCCTCTAGCCAATTCTTGGAGTCGGGACTAGAAACGGCCGACTTGTAGGTTGTGGGTTCATCACTTTCAAAAAGTAATAAATCACCATCTCCCTCGATACATCCGAGGTAACGATCAGGTTGATAACTAATTCTACCTGACCTTCTAGGAACAATAACCGTTTCAGACGAGGAGGGAACGTTTTCCTCCACTTCATTTTCGGTTTGTGGCTCTCGAACTTCGTCAAGTTCGAATTTTCTCCCACTCTGCCTTTTAGAAACGAAATCGCTTTCTAGAAAGACAGCATCACTAGACACAAACACTTTGTCCTCATGACGGTTGTAGAAGTAATATCCACGAGTCTCCTTAGGGTATCCTACAAAATAACATTTGTCGGATCTGGGTGCGAGCTTGTCATTAGACTTCTCATGAACAAACGCCTCGCAACCCCAAATTTTCATAAACGACAAATAAGGAACTTTTCCTTTCCATATCTCATATGGAGTTTTATTGGCTGCTTTAGTCGGGCTACGATTTAGTGAAAATATTGCGGTTAAGATGGCAAATCCCCAAAACGAGTCAGGAAGCTCTGTAAGGCTCATCATCGACCGAACCATATCTAATAAAGTTCGGTTTCTCCTTTCAGACACACCATTTAATTGAGGTGTTCCAGGAGGAGTCCATTGTGATACTATACCACAATCTTTTATGTGTGAATCAAATTCATAATTTAGATATTCACCACCACGATCGGATCGTAGAGTTTTTATCTTCTTATTCAATTGGTTTTCCACTTCATGTTGAAACTCTTTGAACTTTTCAAAGGCTTCACTCTTATGCCTCATTAAGTAGACGTATCCATATCTACTTAAATCGTCGGTAAAAGTAATGAAGTACTTGTAACCACCTCTAGCTTGGTGAGTCATTGGGCCACATACGTCGGTATGTACAAGGCCTAATACTTCCCTTGCTCGTGTCCCTTTTCCCGTAAAAGGAGCACGAGTCATCTTGCCCAAAAGACAAGATTCGCATTCACCATAAGATTCATAATCAAATGGTTTGAGAAGTTTCGTTGAAACAAGTCTCTTTATGCGTCGTTCGTTTATATGACCTAAACGACAATGCCAAAGGTATGATTGATTAGGTTCACCTAATTTGAGCTTCTTGCTTTCGATATGATATATTTCATTTAACATTATCAAGAACATAAATGCCTCCAATAGAGATGGCTTTACCATAAAACACATCATTAAAAGAAAACGAACAACTATTGTTCTTGATTACAAAAGAGAAACCCTCCGCATCAAGTACGGAAATGGAGATAATGTTCTTTGTCAAGGAGGGTACAAAATAACAGTTATTTAAATACAACTCAAGACCACTAGCTAAGGTTAATACATAAGTTCCTACAGAGACGGCGGCAACTCTTGCTCCATTCCCCATTTGTAGGTCCACATCACCCTTGGCTAGTGCTCGCACGTCCTTCAGCCCCTGCAAGTGATTACAAAGGTGAGAGCCACATCCAGTATCAAATACCCAAGTGGAAGTGCAAGCATAGTTAATATCTATCATATAGAGAGAAGAGAGGATTATACCTGACGGTGTCACACATCCGTCCTTCTTATCCTTCAAATACTTGGGACAATTGCGTTTCCAATGTCCCTTGCCTTTACAATAAACGCATTCGGCTTCGGCGTGCTTCTTACCCTTAGCCTTGGCATTGCTATACATAATAGCTTTGCCCTTTCCTTTTCCTTGCTTCTTAAATTGGGCCTTGGCTTTTCCCTTCCCCTTTTGAACCCCTAGCTTCAAGTTCTTCAATCTCATTGTAAGAACATCCTTTTGCTCACTCCCACTTGCTTCCATATCCCTTTCGACTTGGGTAATGAGAGCATGGAGCTCGTGAAAGCTCTTATCCATGCCATGCATGTTATAGTTTGCCCTAGCTTGGGCAAACTTGGGAGGAAGTGAGTGAAGGCTGCGGCCAACCGCTAGCTTCTTAGGAATTTTGACCCCTAGACGATCTAGAGTGTCAACATGTTCCACCATCTTAAGCACATGTGGGCCAACTTTTTGGCCCCTCTCTAACTTGGCTTCAAAAAGCCTAGTCATAGCATTGTATTGGCGAATCTCGGGTGATTGAGAAAAGGCCAACGTCACCCTAGAGAATATCTCATATGCTCCAAGGGTGATGTATTGTTGCTTAAGGCTTGAGGACATCGACCAAATCAAGACCATCTTGACGTCGTTTGCTACCTTAAGGTATTCCTCATAGGCGGCTTTGGCCGCATTAGTGGCTCTTGGGCTGGGTTCATTTGGAGGTGCCTCGGTCAAGTAGCGCAAAACGTTATCCGATAACGCCGCACTCTTGATCGTTTGCTCCCACTCGACGAAATTAGTCCATCGTCTTTAAGATGCATTTGTCCATAACGGACCTTAGCCATGAGTCTTTTCCTAGTTGAACGGTGTTGTTATTGTTTGCCATTGCGAATTATGAATAACTACAACAAAATTAGGAAATATTAACATTCATTGTTATAATCAATTTTACTTGTATAACCAATTTAAACAAGTCACTCATATAATGACCCCTCACGAAATTTTATAAGCGATTCCGAGACCCGCATTTTAGACAAAAGAACATGTTATGCAACTTTTATGTAAAAGACGGTAAGTCAACTTTTGACTAATTCTACTCCTAGAACTCTCGGTCGACGGATTTCAACTACACCCATCTCCTAGTCCCAAGATAACGCTTATCTTGTTGAGTCCAACCCAATTTAGGCGTGTGATCGTATCACCCTACTTACCCGAGGTAAAAAGGTCCACGTTGTGGTTGTCCTAATGAACACGGGGTTCATAGGTGCTTCAATTGGTAAGGCTAAATCTCAATTCCTTTTTAAGTTATGTGAGAGGTCTTGCCAATTTTAGTTATTATTTCCCTATAAGTGAACTAAGTCGGTGAATTTTGAATAACGTTGAATTGACAATCGATAAATAAAAATGCATGTTGGTGATTTTGGCATGTGCGGAAAAATAAAAGCAAGCAATCAAATTAAATCCTAGTATGGCCACCTAGCTAATCTAATTAACTAGATGATTACAAATCGGAAACCAACTCCTTGGTCCCTTGCCTCTTCATTGAACGCTTTCCAATATGGCACCGTCTTTTGGAACACCGACTTTGGGAATCACCGTCTTCACAATAAAAAATTACAAAAATACAAATGAATACATAGCAAATTCCTATTATACATTTGATCTATAAAATGAAATTATTAATTATTACAAAACGGCGATACAAAATCGCAATAAATTACAACCAAATCGGTATTCCCTTACATTACGGGTAATACCGATTAAAAATAATCTAGGCCATACTAGGTACAACTTGCAATAAAATAAATAAATGACATTCATTCATTCAACAACATAAATAAAAATGCTGTAAAAATCATGCCAAAATCACCCTCAACACTTGTCATGTTCATTCTAGCTCGGTTCTTACGAATTTTATCGATTTTATCTACTAAAAATCAATAATCAACACTTAAATCGTATTTAAGCTCAAACTAATTATCTAAACTGATTTAGAACTCAAAATTAGTCCCCACTAATTTCACTTGTATTTAATTAGTTTGAATTGATCGCCTTTGCTATTTAAAGAGGTTTAATCATAACTTTTATGAATTAAACCCAAAATAAAATGAAAAATCATTAAAATTGAAACAAAAATATTTGTACATTCTGGAACACTTCCAGGAACCTCAAGAACAAAAAACATTTGCCCAAAAAATTTGAAATGATTTTATGAACAAATAGCTTTATAAGAATCGGTTTTTATCAAATAAAAACCAACTAAAATAGTAAAATGATGAAACAAATTTTCAAATTATACCAGGGATGATATAAATAATATTATAAAATGTAAAAAAAATTATCAACTCCAGAAAGTCACGTTTCAATTTTAAGAACAAAATAACTCCTTTAAATCGATTTTTATCCAATAAAAATAAATAACCATGCAATACATGACGAAATATCACGAAAATTTACATACAATATGTACAACATGCATGTGAGAACATATTAAAAATTTGAGGCCAGATTCAACATGCAACTATTTTTAGTTAACTTTTAACATAAAATCGCATGTTAACTCGGTTTTAAAGGCCATAAATTATAATAAATAGCAAAATAATTCGTAAATTCTCTAAATTTGACCACAAACATTTTGAGATCAGTAGGTATGCATGCAAATCAGAAAATTTCGTGAAAACCATTTTTAACATAAATTTTCGATTTTACTCAAGTTATCGTATAACCCGATTTTAATGCTCAAAATCAACATGCATGCTACAAGCTAGCTCTGATACCACATGAAATTTCATAGACCCTAATTAGACTCCTCTAATTAGTTACTAAATTACTTGTTAATTTAGTGTTTAATAAAGATCTATGTAACATGCATGCAAATTAAAATGCATAATAAAAAGTAAGGAGAAATTTCCTTACATTGGGAAATTTCGGTTTATATGGGCACAACAAGAAACACCTTTCTTGTTGTTCTTGTGCTAGAAAGAAATAGATGATCCTCCTTGTAATCTTCAAATTAGAAGACCTCCTTTGAGATGCACCCAAGAGAGAACCCAAACTAATCACTTAGTTTTTGACTAGAAAACACAAGTGAAAAGATGAACTAATATTAGATTTTATTACTACTCTAGTAATAGGAAATATTAGTGTTTGAGAGGTTTTTAGAGAGATGAGGATTTTAGTGAGATGTACATGCAAAATAAGAATGAACAAGTGAGTGAAAAATGAACAACAATCTTGTCCATTTAAGGACACATATGGTCCGGCCTTATGAGCCTAATAGGCCTCTTATTTTGCTTAAAATATTCTCATGCAAATTACTTTGAGTGTAGTAGTGAATAAGATCATGATCATGTGTCATAAACATCACATGATCACATGTTGTAGTGTAATACAAGAAACAACAATCATCATGTTATACACTACCATAATTTCGGCACCCACTAGTGTCATGTGGTCCATTTTGATTTTTGATATTTGTCCCACAAATACTTATAATCATATGTTTAATTATCTTGTATAATTAAGGGTTAATTTGATCATATAACAATTATATTACTCAAATTAATAAATAATATACACTTAACTTTTAAGTGATATTATATCATTATATCAATATATAATGGGTCCCACAATGCCTAGTTAGATTATTTTACAACTCCTTGTAAATATAATTAACTAATCACCTCTACCTCAAGGTATATGCATAACCTCAACTAATTTAATGAGTTAACTATTAATCATTAAATTAAATCTTATTTAATCGTATTAAAATAAGACGTAAAATTTATTCAGTCAATTATCTTATAATTGACTAATAACCTTATTCGGAATGAGTTCGTAACTCAATTTCCATTAATTAACTCTCGTAACTAAACACATATCAAATATATATATAAAGTACTAATTATTAATTATGTTCGTATACAAATAATAGATTCCTTGTTTGGGGCTCATCATATAGGTGTGACCGAAAGGGTCATTTGGAACCGCGGTCATACACATAACGTCCTACTCTAGCAGCTGACCGTATATGCTTTACGTTAATCAACTGACGTGGAGTATCAAAATACTAGTCATCCCACTAATATTCCAAAATGAGATTTATAATATAAATGCACTATTGTGGAGGACACTTGCTCCAACATTGGGTTGGAGTCGATTTATCAAATCTAGGTGTACCTTACTTAGATGATTGTACGTGGTATGATGGTCCCTTGTAAGAGGCCTTTGTAAAGGAATAATTAAGTTGCTTTACTATCACCCTAAGTCTGAAAGGAGAAACTTTGTGGATTAAATCTTAAACCCTTACTCGTGCCATCATTCCATTTCATTTCCATTCTTGAATGTTTTTGTCAAGATTTATCTTTATGAAATTACAAGGTCGTACTTTATTTCTTACTCAGATATCTTCATAACACTACTATCTGCTTTGTCTCTTCCTCAACCTCGTTTTCCTTTTTCGCCTTCGCCTTTTTCATCTTATCGTAGTCTTTAATGACGCTTCCTAATGTTCCTGGTATCATGTTCATTTATCCCAACTCTCTTGAGAGGTAGTTTTTCTTATTAGCTAACGTAAGGGTTAGTAGGTGTGTTTTGAAGAAGTTTCGAATATGGTACCTAACCGTCCTATTAAACTAGTTTCATGTTTAGATGATTATAAGGAATTGAGGATAAACTTAGGAAGAAACTCTCCTAGTGGTTTTAGACTATGAAAGCTTAATGTTGTAAAATCATTTTGAGGATCGAAATAAGCATAATGATAGTTGGTAGTTGTGGTTAAGAATTTTACTGATTCTTTAAGTGTTACTTGGGAAATTGTGGTCTTTAAATGTTGGACCCTAACGGGAATAATTACCTTGTGGAATTTGGATTGGATTACCAAACTTGAGGAATATTGTCATAAGCAAAAACCGATGTATTGAGAGTTTGAAAGAGCTAAATAAATTGATTTACGGTCGCATTGCTCTATGATTGGCAAAAGTTAAGTGAAATGAGATTTTGAGACTAATCTCTTTTGAGGTTTTGTGTTTTAACTTTTGAAGATGAGAAAGTTCATTGTTAATAACTTAGGATAATGAATTTTGGAATAAATTGGATCAAAGGATTTCATAGTAAGCCTCTTTTACCTTGTGGTTTTTAGCGATCATGTTTCCCTAGATATAAATATTTTGTTGGTGGTTTCTAATAAGAGTTTTGATGGAGCTAAGATGATTAGAGTACGCAATGAATTTTCACGTGGATTGTTAGTTGTGGAGTCTACCGTGCCGATGGACCTTAGTAGATTCTAATTGGATTCGAATAATTGGGATCTGTTACTCGAAATTTCGTGATTATGAAATATTTTTGTAGGATTTCTGATGATTGAAAATGATGAATTGAAAATTGGGTAAATTGCATTCTCTTGAGGATTTGGTTTATTAGTAGAGTAAGTGATGTCGAATTCTTGTAGATCTTCCTGCCGACTTTATCTTAATCTTCCTATCCCTAAGAGTTCGATTTGTTTTGTTTTCGCGTGTTTTGTATATATTTTATTATCGTGATTTGTGAACTTGATGTTCGAGTCGCTCTATGTACGTGTAATGTGTTCGTATTTTGATTGTATCTTTGATAAAACTTTCAAATTTCCATATTATATTTCTAATTTAACGTTTCTAAGAAATCTAAAGATGATTTGTGTTCCCTCTTTTTGGAGAAAATAGATTTCTTTTGCTTTTATACCTGGATTTTGCGTTTGGTTGGATGTTTGGACTTGTTATTGGAGACGTCAGGTGACTAGTTCTGCACTTACTAACGTTTGTTTTGAATTTCGATTTCACTATTTCGACTTTAATTTGATTTGGATAATTTGAGTTCTCGTTCGCGACGGGCACTCTTGAGATCCGTAAGTAAGTTTCGCACTTATGAAAAATTTCCTTAAACCGTTTCGAGAAGAACATCATTTCATAAATGTTTTCCCTTGTAAAAGCTTTCGTGTTGATTTTATAAACCGATTCTTGTCCTTGATACTTTTGTTTTCTACTCTCAAGTTTCGAGGGCGAAACTTTTTAAAAGGTGGGGTGATTGTAACACCCGGAAATGTACCCTATTTTTCTAGTGAAAATATTTTACGGATACTTTTCAGCAAATTTAAGTTTAAAAATTGAGAATTTTATGTTCCGAGTCGAATTTAGAATTTTCGAGTTCGTATTTGGAATTTCCGCGAGATTCCATGAGAATCCCGTCTTAAGGCGAGTTTGACTTTCGTTGACTTTTTTCCTCATATACTCCCTTCCTCACCCTAAACCTAATTCATTTCCCACAACTCAAATTCATTTCTTCTTCTCTAAGAAACCCAAAACCTTGCCTCCATTTTCATCCATCTTCGAATCATCGCTACGCCTTCATTTGTTGTTCAAATTCACGTAAGTTCGTCTTATTCTTCCCCACTTAGCTTCCTCTATCCGTATTGGTAATAAAATCATCGTCTTTCTCGCTTTTTAAATTATCCGTCTTTCTCAAGGTGAATGATATTCATCTTTTATTATCTAATTGTATGTAGGTGGAGACTAGGAAGGTTTAGAAACCGTTTAAAAACGCGAAAAGGTAACGGTGAAGGGTTACTCGATATCATTTACGTGTTTTAATGTGTTTTCCATGTTAGAAATCGTATTTAGAATATGATTAGTAATCTTAGGAATCGTGTTGTTGATGATGGTTGTTGTTAGTTGATAATTGATATGAGAATTGATAAATTGTGATGATAGATGATAATTGTGTTATGCCTTAAGTGAAATTGTGGAGATTGTGTGACTCGTACCTGTCCGAATAGGACGCAGGCTGCGTCGTGGTGACGCAGGCTGCGTCACTCGCTGCCGACAGAAATTTTCCTGCACTGACCCCTTTTCGTAATATGATCATATCTCCTTCGTTACTTGCTTGTTTTGGGCGTGTGATATCTCGTTGGAACCGTAAGAGGATAAGATATCACCGCCATTTGGAATTTCTGCATTTTCATTTCTAGAACTCTATTTATGACCATTTGAAGTGGACCCTTGTTTTCGTTGGTTTCCAAACAGCGTTGTTTTGGAGAGGTGATCTATGTTTTTATTCATTATGCTTCATAAACTTGTTCTAATGCTTATGTAACATGTATTGACTCATGTTTATCGTATTTAAACTTATATGATTCCCTATTCTCATGTTTTGTGACTGTTTTTGCTATGTCCCACTTTGAGTCGGTTTTTACAAATGATACGGTTTGAGCACTATTTTGTCTTGTGCTTTGTACCCTCATTCCCTTGGCTACCTTCCCGTTCGTAAGGCTGAAATGTCGGAACGGAGAGGTATCCTACTGCTTAAATGCATGTGTTAGTGGGCATACGACGACGTTGATGGGAGTTGAACGCATTGCGTTGATCGACCCGGCCGTCAAATGTTGTGTACTTGCGAGGTGGTGTTATTTCCATGTAGCGTACCGCTTGTTATGAGGCTTGAGCTCTTTTCCGCCTCTTTCGTGAATTGATCTACCGAATTTGGGGTACTCGGCGTTTTCATTGTAAGACCGCGTCTTGGATGCGAAACGTCATCGCATGTCGAATCGGAAAATGTGATTCCGAGAATCTGGCCAGGTTTAGATTAGGAGCCGTTTAATTATCGTTCTACCGGAGGAAATTAGTCTACATATACGAAATGGATTGAATCGTGTATGCGTTCAGGGAAGGTTTTACTCCCGTGGATGCCCATTAATCATACTTGCCATGTACACGGTGCTAGTGCGTTTCATTTACCGTGAGAGATGTCGTCTTTGTGACATTGTTCTTAAATGCGTGATTTCATGATTTTATTCATGGTCATTGCATGATTGGGCATCGTCATTGTATTGTTATGTGTGGATGGGTGATTACATGATTGATATTCATGGTCATTCGATGACTTGGCATGGTTTGTTTGTCAAGGCTCAATCTTATCAAACTTATACCGCTAACGGTGAGATGCAAGCCCTAGTGAGCGTATTCGGTTGCCTAAGAGTGTCTTCCCCGAGTCTTTGAATAACATGATGGATTCGGATTTGTATTCCATATGCTCTTATCATTATTTATCGAATTGCCTATTTATCCTTATTGTATCTCACATGTATATCCTTATCGTATCTCACATGTATATCTATATATGCATGCTTCTACTTTTGTATTTCCTTTTATGTACGTTTGATGTGATATGGCTGGGAGAACCCGGAGTTACTCCCCACTGACTGTGGCGTTCATGTTTTTCATGGATGAACAGGTTGCTTGATTGGATGGCTTTTTGCTTGTGGTATTTTGGGTTCGGGTGTGAGCTAGCGGGCATTGGCCTGGATGAAACACCTCTAGACGATTTTTAGCTAGTTGCTAATAACTTTGTTGTTGGATAACATTTTGAGAGACTACGTCTCTTGTTGTATTTCATACTT
>JAIUZE010031796.1:2500-17516 GCA_022085475.1 Heliosperma pusillum | reverse complement strand
TCTAAATCTGGCCAAAATCCCGAAATCACATTTTCCGGTTCGACATGCGATAAACGTTTCGCATCCAAGACTCGGTCTTACACTAGACGCCGAGTACCCCAAATTCGGTAGATCAATTCACGAAAGAGGCGGAAACGAGCTCAAGCCTCATAACAAGCGGTACGCTACATGCAAATAACACCACCTCGCAAGTACACAACATTTGACGGCCGGATCGATCAACGCATAGCGTTCAACTCCCAACAACGTCGTCGTATGCCCACTAACACATGCATTTAAGCAGTAGGATACCTCTCCGTTTCGACATTCCAGCCTTACGAACGGGAAGGTAGCCAAGGGAATGAGAATACCAAGCACAAGACAAAATAGTGCTCAAACCGACTCATTTGTAAAAACCGACTCAAAGTGGGAACATATCGAAAACCGTCACAAAACATGTGATACATGCGAAAGAGATATCAAATATCCAAAACATGAATATTATAAGACATTACGTAAAATTATATGATAAACCGATCATGCGAACTATTATAAATTACGAGTTTTAAAAGTCAAGGGAAAACAACACAGCCGTGTTGCAGGCCGGGCAAATGACCGGTGGCCGGTGGGCCGGCTCAGAACACAGGCAAAAACCAAAAACAGAGAAAAGAGGTCTGGGCCGGTCAGTCGACCGGCGGCCGATCGACCGGCACAGAACATCACACAAAAACTCAAAACTTCAATACTGATGTGTTCCAGGCCGGTGGATGGACCGGTGGCCGGTTGGCCGGCCTGGAGCACCTCTTCATGCAAAACCAAGTTTCAGAAATGAGTTACTGGAGTGTTCTCAGCCGGTGGTCAGACCGGCGGCCGGTCGACCGGCTGGGAACACCCCTTCATCCGAGAGCTTCCAAAGCTTAACCAATTCAATCCAAAACTTATATATACTTCTACTAATCATCAACAATCAATATATATCATCAATATTCATCATATAACATCATTTACTAATCATAGCATGGTATCTAATCTTCCTAATCGTAATCTAATACGATTTTCTAGCATATAAACATGTAAAACACGTAAGTAATACCGAGTAACCCTTCACCGTTACCTTTGAGCGTCCCTAATGATCGTCAAGCTCCTCTTCTATAAGGAAATAGTCTTTGTCGGGATCTTGGAGGTCGCCACCTACAATTAGATCGCAAAAAGATGAATAAAGTTCATCTTGAGAAAGACGGAATGCTTAAAAAGCGAGAAAGACGATAATTTTAATATCAATATGGATAGAGGAAGGTACGGGAGGAAGAATAAGATAAACTTACGTAAATTCTATCGAGTAACGAAGAAACTACGCCAATTCTAAGATTGAAATCAAAGAGGGAAAAGATGAGCTTTCTTAAGGGAGAAGAAAGGGGTTTTGTGTTTGATTTTGTTGAATGACAAATTAGGTTAAGGAGGGAGTAGTGTGAGATGTGTAGGAAAAGTCAAAGACGATTCTCAAAGTCAAGAAAGTCAAACTTGACTTAAGACGGAAATTTTCATGGAATCTCGCAGAAATTCCAAATACGAACTCGGAAATTCTAAATTCGACTCGGAACTTAAAATTATAATTTAAAACTTAAAATTACTGAAAAAGTTTCGTAAAATATTTCTACTAGAAAAATAGGGTACATTTCCGGGTGTTACATTCCGCGTCGGGGTGGACGGGATAAAATTGCTTGTTATGAGATGATGGTGGTTAAGAATTGGTTGGAAGGTAACCGTGTCAACCTTGATTTGCTCGTTTTTTCTCGAATTTCTCATACTAGCTTTTCGGTCACCAAAGATAAAGTCTATACGACCCTAGACTTACCCTATGGGATGTGGGTGTCTCGGGTTCTTGAGGATAAGGGGGTTGTTGATCCGACTAGCTATGGTGTTAATTTAAAAGATGATATGAATGATACGTATTTGAAATTCATGAAAATGGAGGCATTGGGTCCGGAATTTGAAAGTCCTAGACCTCTAATTAGACTCCTCTAATTAGTACATTAACTTAATGATTTAGGATCTAGTTATCATGCATGCAAATATAAAAGCATAAAATAAAAGATAAGACGAAAATATCCTTACATTGGTAATTTTCGGTTCAATATGGGCACAATAAGAACTCCTTCTTATTGTTCTTGAGCATGAAATTAATGGATGGTCCTCCATAAAACAACCTCCAAAGTAGAAGGTCTCCTTCTAGTTGCACCCAAGATTAAACCCAAATAATCTTACCTTATTATTAACTAGATAATAAGTAAGACAAAATACTACTAATATTATTGTATTACTACACTAGTAATATGTACAGAATATTAGTGTATAAGAGATTTTAGAGAGAAGTTGAGTTTAGAAAGAGAAGTGGAAAAATAAGCAAAATGAAGTCAACCAAAAATGAACAACAATTGTCCTTTTGAAGGCTCTTTGGCCGGCATATATAAGCTCCAAGAGGGCTCCGTTTTGCTCATTTTATTCTTTGTGTAAGATGGTAGAGTGTACGTAATGTATTGATGATTAAAGCATGAATGTCATGTCACAATCAAAATGGAGTATTGTGTAAGAAAAGAACAATGATCATTCTCTTCTTCACATGTCATGACCGGCCATCATATGTCCATTATGGACCATTTTGATTTTTGATATTTGTCCCACAAATACTTATTAATCATATGCTTAATTATCTTGTATAATTAAGTGTTAATTTGATCATATAACAATTATATGACTCAAATTAATAATCAATATACACTCAACTTTTAAGTGATATTTAACCATTATATCAATATATAATGGTCCCACAATGTCCAGTTAATTTATTTTACAACTCTTTGTAAATATAATTAACTAATTACCTCTACCTCAAAATATATGCATAACCTCAACTAATTTAATGAATTAACGATTAATCATTAAATTAAATCTTATTTAATCGTATTAAAATAAGACGTAAAATTTATTCAGTCAGTTATCGTATAATTGACTAATAAACTTAAGTGGAATGAGTTCCCAACTCAATTTACAATAAATAAGTCTCGTAACTTAACGTACATATCAAATATATGTAATGCACTAATTAAACTGTATCGTATACAAATAATTAGTATTCTATTTGGGTCTCATCCTATAGGTGTGACATAAAGGGATCAGTTGATTACCGCCGTCATACGACAATAACGTCAAACTCTAGTCAGCCAAGCGTTACCGATTTACGTTAATTAACTGACGTGGAGTATCAAAATATATTAATCATGCAACGTATATTCCAAATGAGATTTATTATATAAATGCACTATTGTGGAGGACACTTACTCCAACAGAATTGACTTTTCAATCAAAGGGTGGTTCGATGGATGTTAAACTGAATGTTATGGATTTTTCGGGTATTGAATCAAAATTGGATTTGCTTATGGGAAAGGTAATGGAGCGCCTTGATGCGCAAGACAAGAAAATCGATGCGGTTGTTGACAAGGTGGTCAAAACCGTGGCTATGGGGAGCTCTAGCTCAACCCGTGACCGTGGAGGGTCGGGTGTGAGTAATGAGTTGAGAGGTTGGATGACGGGAGTTGATGGTTGCCTAGCTAAGATTGAGAGGAATGTTGTCGATATTCGAGAAGAGATGTTTAGGCAACGAAATCGGATGCAATTCTTGGTTAGCTAAGGAGGTGCTTTGGTGAAGAGTGGTGCGGATATGCGCGACGGAATGCACACCATTTATGATGCGACGGAGGCTCTATCTATGAAGATTCGGAACTTTGATTCATGCCGTGCCGCCCAAGCTAATCACGTGAAGGAGTGCTTTGATCGCCTTTCTACTCTTGAGTACCGTACTCGACCCGATTACATTGACCCCAACATCATTCGCCAACCCGATTGCCTTGATTTTATCGTCTTACCTTGTTTGTCATTAAACTACTTATTCCATTCGGCCCATTTTGGCTTAAACACTTATACTATTCGGCCAATTGGCACTAACAGTTTAATTGTGGTTTGTACTTTAAATTGACATTTAGTATTTGATTTTGCTTGCTATGAATCGTTTAGTATTGCGTATTTTGCATATCTATTTCTTGCCTTGTAGTATGTTATTCTAGTCATTTTATATCCTTCTTCTTGTCTTTTCAATGATGCCAAGAGGGGGAAGAAATGATATGATTTGAGTTTTTGCTTAAGCTTACTCCTTGTCAAGACTCGTTATCTCTTAAAGTCTTTCAAGTTATAACTTTGGCTAAGTTGTTATGTTCTTGCAATCAACGTTGCTATAACTTTGGTAGTATTTTGTTGAGGGGAACCATACTTAGTCACATTCATTAGAGAAATCATAAGAGACTTGTCATCATCAAAAAGGGGGAATTTGTTGGACCTATTTTATAGTTTTGATAATGACATGTGTTTACTTGATAATGTGCTTTACTTGATATATCATATGCATGTAATTGTGTGTTTTAGACTTTTCATAGCTAACAACAATTACAAGAAAGAAGATCAAAGTTATAGGAGCTTAAGGCATAACTTTGACAAGTTCTGTGAGACAAAGTTATAAGAACTTGAGGAATAACTTTGGAAGTTTACATGCAAAGTTATAGCTACATTGGTTATAACTTTAAAGAAACAATTCAAGTAAGATCTACCTCAAATAACACAAGACTCAAGATGGAGGGTCTTTGTGATCAAGATGAAGAGATGATCCGTATACTGAAGATCTATGTGAAGATTAGATAGTATAGGTCGTCATTCGGTAACTATTCCATATGAGTGATTTTATGTTTGTAAAGTTATGACTCACTTATAACTTTACATACTAAAGTTCAAAGTTATAGCTTGGACCTATAACTTTGGATGATGAAAGTTGATGCATGGTTTTGGAAATAAATATTTTAAATGTTTTCAAAAAGAGAAAGAGTATTTTTATATATTTATCAAAAGTTTTAATAAAGGATATATTTATGAGATTCTATTGGTTAGTAATACAACTTATGAGTTGTCATGCTACCTAGAGTTTCTAATATATTCTATCTCAATTTGTTGTTAACCTAATAAGCCCACCTAGGGTTTGTGCCACCTAGGGTTTCGTGTAAACCAAGGATTGCGCCTCCTAGGGTTGCGTGCTCCTAGGGTTTCGTGGAGATAGGGATTTAGGCCACCATAGGCTTGATTTCTTGTTTACCTTAACCTATGATTCTAATATATCTTTACAGCAATATTTTGAGATATTAAAGATAAATATATTTCTAAAAGATAAAGCAAATAATATTTTGAGATATTAAAGATAAATATATTTCTAAAAGATAAAGCAAATAATATTTTGAGATATTAAAGATAAATATCTTTCTTAAATAGTAAGCTAGGGATTTAGATTTAAATCTCCTATACTTCTATTATAAATACTCCTTCCATCACTTTGATATACACATTGAGAGATTTTTTATAAATCGTTTTTTAACAAACCTTGAGCAAAATATTTATTATTTTTAGTGTTTGTTTTTCAAAAGAGTCGTGCATCTTCTTTGTCAATCGCTCACGTGAAATACGTCATTGGATGATAGTACATCACATAATCTTACCTATTCTTTAATGAGAATCCTTGTAAGTTATATTGTACTTTCTTATTAACGTAAGATAGTATAGAGTATTTAGCGATACTCACCTTAAGTTATAATCATAGTTGATTATACGAGTTGGTTGATAATTTTTGTAATCCGGAGAAAGATACTAAAGATTATTAATCGAGAATAGTGGACGTAGGTTTCAACTTGTGAAACTGAACCACTTCAAAAATCACGTGTGCCTCTCTTTACTTTTTCGTTATTTCGTTATTTGCATATTACTCTAATTAATTAATTAATTAGTTGAATTTAATCTATAAGATCAAATAATTAATTACATATCATATAAATCAAAAAAGTGGGGCTAGTTTTTAATACTCAATTCCCCCCCCCCCCCCCCCCTTCGTATTCGATCAATAGACTCTACAAGATGACACTTGACGATAAACTTACGAATTCTCATAAATCGTTTCGCATACCAAACATGCGGCTCAATCATCACTGGGTGGTTAGCGGAAGATGTAGTTTCGAGGTATCTACAATAAGCATTAGCTCTGAGATTTTTGATTTCACCATTTGTATGTTTTATTTGTATTGTGCCCAGTGCTTTGCTTCAGGTCAAGCAAAGGGATGCTTTGGAGAAGTTTGATGAGTCATATTTATATACATGTTTATGTTTCCCCTTAGTCACTTTAGTGACGGTTTTTAGTGCCTAAATGAGCGATTAAATGCAATTATTGCTAGAATGTCGTCGATACTGACGCCTTTTGGTGTTTTAATGCAGGTTAGATGCATTTGCGGAACAAGTGAATGATAATGAACACCGCGAAGTCGATAGGCACGGACATCAAGAAGTATGAAGACGGAAAGAAGTGAAGATAAGAGCATTCCAGAGTGACTCGATCGAGTATGTGAATAGTCGATACTCGATCGAGTCGCGATAAGAGAAGGCTAGTGTATATTATGGATACTCGATCGAGTATATGCAAGCTCGATCGAGTCACAAGAAGAATACTCGATCGAGCACCCCAATACTCGATTGAGTATCCCTAGGAATCCGTGTTTTCCTTAACAATCGTTAAGTCGGTTTATTTTATATTATAAATAGAAAACTCGTCTTTCAATATTTATGACCCTTTATTATCATAGAAACAACTTAGAAAACTCTTAGAAAACCTAGTAGTTATTATTAGTTATCGTATTGCTTCAACTCTCGGAAAACCTTGTGCTTAATTCCAGGGGCGGACGCAGAATTTGAGGAACGGGTAGGCACTTTAAGAGAAACAAAAAAATACTGACAACTTCAAACATAAAAATTCCAATGTCCTCATTACATAATAATATAGTTACAAAGAAAATATCTAAGGCAAATCTAAAGACATCCGACGAGGATTCATATCTTGAAAGCGCCTAATAACATCATAATCACTAACTTGTGCAAAAAAATCTCTCTCAATATAAGGAACTAAACAATCATTCAAAAGTTCGTCACCCATACTATTTCGCAACCTGTTTTTCACATGCTTCATAGAGGAGAACACTCTTTCCACACTTGCCGTTGCTACTGGAAGTATTAACACAAGCTTCAACAACAAATAAACACGTGGATATAAAACATGTTTTTTCGTCTTAACAAGCATAGACGAAAGCTCACCAAGGCTTTTTACAAGATGAAATCTTGAATCCTTTCTCATATCACTTACAAAAATATCAAGATCAAACTCAAGTGTCTCGAGCTCAGTTTCACTAAACTCATTAGGATAGAACTTTGCAAGTCTCACCAATTTATCCTTATCGAAAGAAGCAAAAAGATCGTTTGGATTGAAACAAGTCATACACATGAGCAACTCCATGCTTGTCTCATTAAATCGGCTATCTAGTTCATGGACTTGCTTATCCAAAACACTTAAAAACATGTCGATTCGAAATCGGTGAAGGTTAATCACATTAACAAGACGGCGTCTTGATCTTCCCGGGGGAGCATAATTATCGGTCATATTGGGCACTTCAATCTTATGTTTATCACAAAAGCTAGAAACCATAAGAAGAAATTTGTCCCATTCATCATTTCTATACTTTTTCAGTTGCACCTTAGTCAATTCAATAATAGCCATGGCATTAACAATGTCTTGATCTTTTCTTTGCAATGCTTCACACAAAGTGTTGGTGTATCCATACACCACTTTCATTAGATGTAACATGAAAACAAACTCAAAAGACTCAAGGTGATCTATCCCAATTTCCGCTTTAGCACGCTCATCAACGGATTTTGCATCTTTACTAACCACCTCCAAAACTTTAATGATTGTCGCATATAAGGACATTACACTCAAGATTGATTTAAAATGAGACCCCCACCGAGTATCCCCGGGCCTACTTAAACCACGTTCTTGATTCAATCCTTGACCACTTTCACTTTCACCCGAAGCTAATGCTTCCAAAATCTTATCCGCTTGAATATCTCTAACCATTTCAATACGTTTACAAGAATATCCAATATTATTAAGCACAATTCCAAGATTTTGAAAGAACTTTGCACAATCTTTGTTTTCTTTAGCAACCGCCACTAAAGTTAATTGAAGTTGGTGAGCAAAACACTGAATATAATAAGCACATGGATTATTCCTCATTATCAAATTTCTCAAACCATTAAGTTCACCTCTCATGTTACTAGCTCCATCATAGCCTTGACCACGAATGTTTGACATACTTAATGAGTGAACATCAAGTAGTTGTTTTATTTCATTAAAAATTGTCAAACTACTTGTTTCTTTCACATGTACAATTCCAAGAAATCTTTCACGAACTTCACCCTCCTTATCAACATAACGCAAACAAATAGCCAATTCTTCCTTATGAGATACATCACTAGACTCATCGGCTAATATTGCAAATAAACCACCATTAAGATCTTCAATAATAAGTTTAGTAGCCTCTTGGGCACAATATTTAATTAGCTCCTTTTGAATGCGGGGGCAAGTTAATTGGTGATTTTCGGGAGCCTTGGTGAGAATCACTTTAGCAACACTTTCATTATTTTTACCAAGCCAATCCAAAAGTTCAAGAAAGTTACCCTTGTTGCTTGATGTTGCACTTTCATTATGTCCCCTAAATGCTAGTCCTTGTTTCAAAAGAAATCTTACACAAGAAAGTGAGCATAACAATCGAGATTTGTAGAGACTCTTAGCTTCATTACCTACTTTTTCAACTATCTCTATTATTGATGCTTGTTTATTTATGAAAAACTCATACTTTTCTTTAGCCTCATTGTGAGCACTACCAACTTTACCAACATGTTTTCTAAATCTACCCAATGCTAGCTTCCAATTATCATATCCCTCATTCTCAAACACATTCCCTCCCGGAACACTTATTGGCTCTTTGAACAAGTAACAATAAAAGCAAAAGGCCGCATCTTTTTCCTCACTTTATTCAAGCCAATCAAATTCATTATACCAAATAGCTCTAAATCGACGCATTCTATTACCATCGAATGTTTGAGGAAAATTACCATTTGGTCTTTTAGGTGTACAAGGACCCTTTCCGATGTATATCCTTCTCACGGCATCTCGATCATTAACCGAATAAGATGATATAGGTTTCCGTTTCCCCGGATCATGTGGAGGATCAAGATGACATTCTTCACTTGAAGAAGGCATAGAAGGTATAGAAGAACATTCTTCACTTGAAGAAGGCATAAAAGGACATTCTTGCTCACTTTGATTAGCCTCTTGAGTTGCTAGATAATCGGCCTCTTCATCTCCTTGCCCATTTTGATTCATACCCTCTTGTATTGGTGAGAAAGTAGCATTAAATTGCTCTTCTTGATTAGGGTCATGTTGGATTGTTGGTGTTGGTAATGACACGTCATTTTGAGGATTCAATGATGATGGAGAAGACAATGGAGTGGTCTTTTGTGACTTTCGATCTCGATTCCAAAAGTATGTTAAACTTTTAGTTTTCATTAAGTATAAACCTATCAACAAAGTTGCAAAAAATCTTACAAATTACTCAATAATTCAACAATCCATCTATTAAATAAGTATAATTAACCCAAATACAACACTAAATATACTACAAATTCAACACTAAACAAGTTTAATTAACCCAAATCCAGAAATTACAAATACAAAGGAGAGTTAGATTTAGGGTTTGAGAAAATTGAAACAATTACTCAATCCAAATATCCAATGATTCAATCATCATTCAAACTATTATAATTATACAAATATACTACAAATATAACCCTAATATGTCTAGCAGAAGATACATACTTCAATAATCGAATCGATTTAGTAAAATTTGAAGAAATTAAAGATTTGGGGAAAGTAGAAAATTGAAAACTCTTACTTGAATTGAGAGAGGAAAACGTGGTGGTGTTACTGGTGTACTGCAGTGGTGGTCGAAGGACCTCCGGGCTCCGGCGTGGTGGTCGAAGGACCCAGTGGTGGTGTCGCCAGTCGTTGTAGCTTGTTGGTGTTGTTGCTGTGTTGTTGTGCGTGTTGTTGCTGTTGTTATGTGCTGCTTTCAGCGTTTTTTTTTTTTATTTAATTTAATTTTTTTTTTTTTCCCCACGTGTAGGCACGTGCCTACCCTGGACTACCCCCAAATCCGCCCCTGCTTAATTCCTCTTGTGATCGGTAATTACTACTTTACAAAGTTATTCAAGTTTTAATCTTTAGTTATTTCAATTGCTTTGTCATTCATCATTTCTATGCTTTTAATTATATCTTGTACAAGTTTAATTGTTGTTAGTTTAGTTATTATGAGTAGTTAATTCTTTAATGTAGGGTTGAATGGGATCTAGGTTGTTAGAAGGGTATTGATTTATGAATTGATTGTTAAATTGCATAAGTTGTTGTTCAATTATTGTCTTACTTCTAGTTAATTGATTTACTAATCAGAGTCAATTAATTAGTCTTGCGAATTAGGATTATGACCGAGCGGGTTAAGACTAATATAGGCAGCTAAAATTGGATAGACTAGTTTAATGATAGCGATCGCATGTTAAATCTAGATCTAAAGGGCATAATTGAATCGACCGATCTTGTGACCTTAAACAACTTAATTGACCTTTTTATTGATTAGATTATATCCCAGGATAACATATTTAGTGAACCTGAGACCCTAGACCTTTAATCTTATTAAATTCGTCTTTTACTTCATTGCAATTAGTTATAGCTTTAGTTTTAGCAAATAGATTATTACCGCCTCCTTGTGAATTCGATATGTTACTTATCACCGACTATTAGTTAGTACAAAGTTAGGTTTATTTTGATTTAGGCAACGTGACTTTACCCTAATCATTAAACCCAAGTAAATTAAAGTGAAAAAACAAACGACAACAAATCCGATTAAACCATAATTCTCCAAACAATTAATTCGATTATCCCTAATTTGACGAAGCTAAATCAAGTACACCCAAAATCAATCGAAAAAACCCTAAACCTAAATCAATTAATGAATTCGAGAGGAGGAGCAGCTGAATTTAATGTTTGTTGTCGATGGCGGCATGCCGGAAGTGGGCTGCTCGAGTGGTGGCTAATTGATTGGTGAGGCGAGTTTGATGAATGAAGGTTGTCGAGTGGTGAATAATTTATTGGTGATGCTGCGGTGGTTGCGCGACTGAGTGGCTGCTTCGGTTTCGGGGCGCACGAAGGGTGGCTAAAATTGGCAGCTGCTCCGGGAATCTATGTTGACGGAGGTTGATTGGTGATGTTATGAAGGAAACCGTGGTCTTTCTTGATGCAAGGTGGTGATGGAAATGCTTGGTGCCAACTAACAGAGATAGGCAGAGGTGAATGGTGTTTCAGTTGGTCTTGATTTGGTGTAGAGGGAAGTCAGAAATAAAGGAAATGTTGTTTGGTCAAGGTCTTAATTTGAGCTTGAGTTTGTGTAATTTAATCAACTTTGCTCATTAATTTTTTTTTTTTAATGCAGTGGTTTCAAAAACAATCGAAAATGAATAACTTAATAAATGATTTCATACTAATTTAATTTTTTAAACGAAAATAAAACATATACGGAGTAATAATTAAGAAATAAAAACTTTCTTGAATATAGTTATCTTAATTAAAGCAATAGACTAACTATATCATATAAAATGATTAATATAACCCTAATCTAATCATTTCATATTAAAAAAACAAATGTCACATGTCCTATTGTAATTGGTTGTGTATGAAAATTGTCATACACATTGTGTACGTGTATCATCTTCCGGATATATAGAGCTGGTGCTAAAATCAATCTTCAACAGGCAATTCTAGCCTCTCGAGTCTTGACTACATTATGCGCGACATGCTTGAGGGAGCGCTAGAGCTGGCAAGTCTGACCCGACCCGAGTGACCCGACCCGAAACCCGAGCAAAACCGACCCGACCCGACCCGAGAATACTGCAACGCGAAACCGACCCGACCCGACCCGATGACGACCCGTAACCCGTTGACGACCCGAAAATCAGTGACCCGAACCCGACCCGACATTGACCCGACCCGATATTGACCCGATTAAATTGACGCTCTGACAATTATTAACCTTAATAATGATCAAAATGAAAGTGATTTATTGTTTAAATTGATATGTTTGACTTGTTAATGAATTAATTAAACCAAATAATAATTTAAAACTAAATTTAATGGAAAATATTGAAATATTGCAAAAAAATAACCGGACCCGACCCTAACCGGACCCGACCCGATGTATCATTTGACCCGAAAATGACCCGACCCGATAACGACCCGAACCTGACCCGACCCGACCCGATACGACCCGAACCCGATACGACCCGAACCCGATACGACCCGAACCCGACATGACCCGATCCGAACCCGACCCGACTGACCCGATTGCCACCCCTAGGGAGCGCGACCATGCATAGACATAGTGATGATACCGAACTAACTCAATTCCATTAGTCTCTCGTAAGATGTGTATATCCATTTTAAGAATAAAATGGGTTAAGTAATACCCCCACTTGGCTAGATAAGGACAAATATTTAGTCTATAAGAGATTTCTTTTTGTCTTACCCACATAGCCATACTACTTGATTCGTCATAAGGTTAAGACGGATATATCTGTCTTAAATGAGAATATGAATTCTAAACTAGTTTTGGTATCCCGGTCTAATCCGATTACTTATATTTACTTCTAAATTTTATATTTATGGAATAACCTTGCATTGGCATGCCTAATTTATCCACATCACATGTTAATGCTATTAAGTTCACTACTCATGCGATTATTATTGTTTCTTTAACTACTTCCGCTATTTTTGCAAGTTACATTAATTATGGCAATGGTGACTTGCTACCTTCCCATTCACTTTTGGTGGGCTTGGTGTTTATGCAGTTGGTGATGTTCTGCATTACGCTCTTCTGGCTTCTCGCTTGCACTCCGCTGAGTTGCACGCTAATTTCTTTTGGCCTTCTGTTGTTATAGCCCTTCGATCTACCTTTGATACGGCGTTGAGAGTGTTTAATGAGACTACGTGTTCTGACGTTCTCCGCAATCCTAGTGAGATTGTTGCCCCCAGACTTATGAAAAAACTTGTAGATATATATTTCACAAAGGTTACTGCTTCAGCAGAATCGGTCTTCTCCTTGACTCCTCGGCACTTAGCTTTGAAGAAATCCCAGCAGGGTGATCACAGTTCTAATTGGCTGCGCGCGGTTCCAATTACGGGTTCGGACATACTATGAATGTGGGGAGTTACCGATGTGTGCTTAGCTATCGGCTGATTATTCCATTATTTTTTATGCCTAGGTCGTGCCCTGTTTTTTCTCGGGTCCTTGATGGGGATATCTTCGAAGAACACCGTGTCGTGTGTGACAACCCTCGCGAAAGCATTAAAGTAAAAAAGTAAAATGCAGCGAAAATTAAAGAATTTTTAAAACTTTTTAAACATGTTTCGCAATGATCGTCATAAAACAAAGTCCAAAATAAATAAAGGAAGTAGTAATGTCGAAAGAGGTCGACCAACAACTGCTAGGGGATCAACAGTCCCAAAAATATAAGAGTCTAAACGGCATAAGGTAATCATCGTGAAACGACACTCGCTAGCTCACACTAGTCTCACCCCATGTAGCACCGACTTGTACCTGTTCATTCATATAAAACATGAATGTCACAGTCAGTGGGGAGTAACTCGGGGTTCTCTCAACCATATCACATCAAAACGCATATGAGCAAGCATATAATCATATAACATCATGAAACATATATTTATGATGCCGGATATGAGAATAACTTTACCATAATAACAATATACAAGTATAAGAATTATCATTCATTATCATCATGCGACACAAGACTCAGGAAAGACTCCCCTTGCCAACCACATGGATTACTGTTGGATTGCATCTCACCATTAATGACCATGTGCTTGAGAAGGTTAGGGACTCGACATGCAAACAAAACGCAAGCATCCAACAATTCCAAGTATACAATAATCCAATATGTAATCAAACATAAGCAAACACACTCTCACGGTAAATGACACGCACTAGCATCTGCACTATGCAAGACCAGGCGACTCTAGACTCAAATCCTCCGGGTAGGACTATGATAATAATATGGTCCAAGTCTAAACCTGGTCAGACTCTCGGGACAAGACATATACCCGATTCAACATGTGGCTAGAGATGCACACATTCAAGACTCGGTCAAACACAGAAGCAGAGTACCCTAAATTCGGCAGTACGGCCAACGGCAGAGGCGGACAGAGAATGAGCGTACCTAAACTTGGCAGTACGGCCAACGAGAAATGTTGTCTTAAAATCAAAATATCATACTCCGGCAGTACGGCAAACAGAGATGAACGATCAAGTACGGTCAAGCGAGTACACTACATACAATGACACCACCATGCAATGATACAACATTTGACGGCCGGGTCGATCAACACTATGCGTTCACTTCCTAACAACGTCGTCATATCCCCACTAAAAAATGCATGAGCATTAAGGTTGTAACCATATCGCTCCGACATCAAGTCTAACGAGTATAGAGGTGCAACCAGTAAATGAGAGTTCAAAACATCCAATATACAATACTCGATCCATTACTCGAGGCATAAGTGACTTAAAAGGGGGGACATGCTAAAACTGTCACTAAACATGTAATAAAATCATGTGAGGTATCGTATAGTCTAAACATGCATATTTAATGTCGTTACGTAAGTTTATAAGATAAACAAACCAGATAAACCATTACATGTGAAGAACTAAGGAAGAAAAGGAGAAAAAGAGGTGCAGGGGGTCCCAGCCGGTCAGGGGGACCGGCGGCCGGGTACTCGGCTGGGCACCCACCAACACCGAAAAACATCAACAATATCACAGGAGGTCCCCAGCCGATGGGGTACCGGCGGCCGGCCACCCGGCTGGGGCACGCGCATGTCACAATTTCAACACAGGGTGTTCCCAGCCGGTTAGGGGTGTGGCGGCCGGGTAATCGGCTGGGACAC
>JAIUZE010031794.1:0-15519 GCA_022085475.1 Heliosperma pusillum | reverse complement strand
GTGACTCATGCCAAAGTCGAGTTTCGAGTTTGTTACGGGATTTACGATGAGTCGGGAATAGTTAAATGACGTTCTGTTTAAAACCGTAAAAGTTATTCTTTAAATTCCGAATAAATTCAAAATAATTATATTAAATTATGATAAATCTTAATAAATCTTAATAAAAATAAATCAAAAATATTATTTTTTTAAATAAAATTTCGGTCTTCAAACTTATAAGGCGAGTCGGGAAAAAGTCAACGGAAGTCAAAGTCGACTTAAAAGTCGAGAAAAGTCAAAGATGACTTAAAAGTCAAGAAAAGTTTATGACGACGTAAAAGTCAAGAAAAGTCAATGACGACTTTAAAAAGTCAAGAAAAAGTCAAAGACGACTTAAAAGTCAAGAAAAGTCAAAGATGACTAAAAACGGTCTTTTCATGAAATCTCTCAGAAATTCCAAATACGAACGCGGAATTTCAAAATACAACTCGAAACAATAAATTCTATTTTAAAAACTTAAGTCTGCTGAAAAGTGTTAGTAAATATTTTTACTAGAAAAATTGGGTACTTTTCGGGTTGTTACAAATTAATCGTTAAATTACTAAATTAGTTGAGGTTTTGAGATAGAGGTAATTAGTTAATTATATTTACAAGGAGTTGTAAAATAAATTAATTAAGCATTGTGGGACTCATTATATATTGATATAATGGTAAAATATTACTTAAAATGTTAAGTACATATTATTTATTTATTTGTGTCATATAGTTGTTATATGATCAAATTAACACTTAATTATATAAGATAATTAAGCATATGATTAATAAGTATTTGTGGGACAAATATCAAAAATCAAAATAGACCAAAAATGGCCTCACATGGCCGGTCAAGTGAGTAGTAGTGAGGTGATGATGGTTGCTTTTGTTCATGCTCACAAGTCACATGTGATTATGACATGAATAGTAACCTAAAATCATTTCATACCAACACTACACTCTACCACTTTGCATGTAATTAAAATAAGAAAAATAAGAGCCAATTTTGGCTCACCATGACCGGCCATATTGCCTATAAAAGGGCAATATGGTTGTTCATTTTATTTGTTCAATTCTTGCTTATTTTTCCTACATCTCTCAAAAACCCTTTTTCTCACTAAAACTCTCATAATACTAATATTTACTAAGTATTACTAGTGTAGTAATATATTCTAATATTAGTAGTATAATATCTATCTTATTATCTAGTTAATAATAAGGGTAGATTATTTGGTGTCATCTTGGTGCAACTTGAAGGAGGTCTTCTAGTTTGGTGATTATTTTTGTTCATCCATATTATTAGCTCAAGAATAACAAGAAGGAGTTCTTGTTGTGCCCATATTATTTCCATATCAATGTGAGGAAATTTCTTCTTTTATATAAATCTCTTTATATTTGCATGCATGTTAACATAGATCATTAAATATTAAATTAACAAGTAATTTAGTAACTAATTAGAGGAGTCTAATTAAGGTCTATGGACTTTCATGTGGTATCAGAGCTAGCTTGTAGCATGCATGTTCATTTTGGACATTTTTATTAAAGTTATAAGATAACTAATAAATCAAAAAATTTTAAGTTAAAATACGATTCTGACAAATGTTTTTGGTGCATGTATACCTACTGACCTCAAAATGTTTATAGTCAAATTTCGTGATTATAGGGATTGATTTGATATTTATTTTGATTTTTGGCTTTTAAACCGAGTTAACATGCATTTTATGAGTTAAAAGTTAACTAAAAATAGTTGCATGTTGATTCTGGCCATGAAATTTTAATATGATCTCAAATTTTTGTATTACATATTGTATGTAAAATTTCGTGACTTTTAATTAAGTATTGCATGTTTATTGATTTTTATACGATAAAAGTCGATAATATGAGATTATAATGTTCATAAAATTGAAACGTCCTTTTCTGGTCTTGAAAATTTTTAGTACATTTTCCATTATGCGGTTGATCATCTTGGTGTTAGTTCATAATTTGTTTCACTATTATGCTATATTTAATATTTTTTACTTGATAAAACCATTAAATACAAAGCTATTTGTTCATAAAATTAATTTAAATTTTTGAGAAAATGTTTTTTTATTTTTATAGTTTCTGGAAATGTTCCAGAATGTACAAAATTTTTGGTTTCAAATTTTTATGATGTTTATATTTTATTTTGGGTTTATTTCATAATTATTATGATTAAACCGTTATATTTAGCAAATGAAATCAAATCGATCTAATTAATGACCAACAAAATTAGTCGGGACTAATTTTGAGTTCTAAAACAGTTTAGTTAATTAGTATGAATTTAAATGAGATTTAAATGTTGATATTTATTTTTAATAGTTAAAAATCAATAAATCCCGTAAAATCGAGCTACAATGAGCATGAAGGTGTTTAGGGCGATTTTGGCATGATTTTTGCAGCAATTTATTTTATTTATGGTTGAATGAATGAATGTCATTTATTTAATAATTTATGCAAATTTTGTACCAAGTATGGCCTAGTTATTTTTAATCGTTATTACCCGTAATGTAAGGGAATAACGGTTTGGTTGTAATTTTATTGCGATCTCGTATCACCGGTTTGTATAATTTAATAATTTCATTTTATAGAATATATGTATAATAGGAATTTGTATATTTGTAAATTTGTAATTATTTTTATGAAGACCGGTGACTCCTTAAAGAAGGTGCCATTTTGGAAGGTGTTCCAAGTGAAGAGGCAAGGGACCAAGGAGTTGGTTTACGAATTTGTAATTATCTAGTTAATTTGATTAGCTAGGTGGCCATACTAGGATTTTATCGTTGCTTGCTTGCTTGCTTTATTTCCGCTCATGCCAAAATCGTCACACATGCATTTTATTTTCCGTTATTGTCATAATAACGTTATTCACAATTCACCGACTTAGTTCACTTATAGGGAATTAATAACTAAATTGACAAGATCTCTCACATATTTAAAAAAAATTGAGATTAGCCTTACCAATTAGTAACACCTATGAATCCCGTGTTCATTAGGGCTACCACGCTCGTGGGTCCCTTTTTACCTCGGGTAAGTAGGGTGATACGATCACAAGCTAAAATTGGATTGGACTCAACGAGATAAGAGTTATCTTGGGACTAGGAGATGGATTTAGTTGAAATCCGTCAACCAAGAGTTCTAAGGGTAGAATTAGTCAAGTAATGACTTACCATTTCTAGATAAAGGTAGCATGCGATGACTATTTTTATTTAAAGATGGGTCTTGGAATCATTTATATAATTTAGTGAGAGGTCATTATATAAATGCTTAACTTGTTAAAAATGTTTTTCAAGTAAATTAACAATGAATGTTTATATATTTCTTTTGTGATAGTTACCAATTCGCATAAATGTCGACATCATCAAATACGAAACCGGGGTAAGGCCTAATGGTTAGATCGTCAGAGGACAAGTGGGTCCTAAAACGATGACGGAAGTACACTTAGTTGAATGGGAGCAACGATCAAGAGCGCCGCGTTATCCGATAACGGTGCTTCGCTATTGGCGAAGAGCCCACACCGAACCCGCGCCTAGATCGTCCGGGGGGTCGGGCGAGTATGACCTTTATTTGAAGGTTGATAATGCGTCAGAATGTCTTGATTTGGTCATCTCAACTCAAACTCAACCTCCAATTGATATCACTCGATGAATATGCGATATTCACGAGGAATCACGTCGATGTTTTGCAAGCCCTTCAATTCTCCAATATGAGGCGGCTACGAAATCTTGACACTAAGCTTCAAAGGGGCCAAAAGGTTGGCCCACACGTGCTAAAAATGGTTGAGCACGCGGACACCTTAGAGCGTCTAGGGTGCAAAATTCCGAAGAATTTGGTGGTGGGTAAGATCCTTCATTCACTCTCACCTAAGTTCACCCAATTTAGGGTGAACTATAACATGAATGGCATGGACAAGAGTTTCCATGAACTCAATGCACTCCTCACCCAAGCGGAGAGGGACATGGAGGCTAGTGGGAGTGAACCCAAGGACGTTCTTTCCATGAAACATGAAGAACATGAACTTGGGGTGAGAAAAGGACAAGGGACAAGGTTCAAGGACTCTTTTCAAGAAAGTCGGCAGGGAAAGGGCAAGTTTTTATAAGTCCCAGGCCCAAAGTCAACAAACGCGGAGCGGATTGCCTATATATGTACATGGCAAAGGGCTGGAAAACGCAAGTCCCCCAGTCACTTGAAAGACACGAAGGCGGTTGTGTGACAACGGCAGGTAAACATCTTTCCCACTCTATATGATAGATATTAACTTGCTAAGTACTCTTCTTGGGTATTGATACGGTTGTGGTTCTCACCTTTGTAAATTCATGTACATGGGTGAGGGACGCGCAAACACTAGTCAAGGGTGACGTGGACCTACGCATGGGAAATGGAGCTAAGGTAGCCGCAGTTTCCGTGGGCACCTACGTTCTTCTTTTGCCTAATGGTTTAGAGTTGTATTTAAATAATTTCTATTATGTACCAACTCTTACCAAGAACATTATCTCCGTTTCCGTGTTAGACATGGAAGGATTTTCATTTTGCATTAAGAACAACTGTTATACTTTTTCATTTAATAAAATGGTTTAAGGCGAGGCCATTTCTATTGGAGGTATTTATGTTCTAGATATTGCAAAAGAGGTCTATCATGTAGAAAACAAGAAGCTCAAAACAGGTGAACCTAATCAATCATACCTTTGGCATTGTCGTTTAGGGCACATAAACGAACGACGCATAAAGAGACTTGGTTCATCTAAAGTACTCAAACCATTCGATTACGAATCTTATGGCGTATGCGAATCTTGTCTTCTAGGCAAGATGACTCGTGCTCCTTTTACGGGAAAAGGGACACGAGCAAGTGAAGTAGTAGGACTTATACATACGGATGTATGCGGTCCAATGACTATCCGAGCTAGAGGTGGTTATCACTACTTCATTACTTTTACCGACGACTTGAGTAGATATGGATATGTCTACTTGATGAGGCATAAAAGTGATGCTTTTGAAAAGTTCAAAGAATTTCAAAATGAAGTAGAAAACCAATTGAATAAAAAGATTAAAGCCCTACGATCCGATCGTGGTGGTGAATACTTGAACAATGAATTTGATTCACACCTAAAAGATTGTGGTATAGTATCACAATGGACTCCTCCTGGAACACCTCAATTAAATGGTGTGTCCGAAAGGAGAAATCGAACTTTATTAGATATGGTTCGATCTATGATGAGTCTGACAAAGCTTCCTGATTATTTTTGGGGTTTTGCTATCTTATATGCAATATTTTCACTAAATCGAAGTCCGACTAAAGCGGCAAACAAGACTCCATATGAGATATGGACAGGGAAAGTCCCTTATTTGTCGTTTATGAGAATTTGGGGATGCGAGGCTTTTGTTAAGAATACGTCTGACGATAAACTCGCACCCTAATCTGACAAATGTCTTTTTGTAGGATATCCAAAGGAATCACGTGCTTATTACTTCTACAATAAACACGAGAACAAAGTGTTTGTGTCTCGTGATGCAACCTTTTTAGAAAACGATTTTATTTCTAAAAGACAGAGTGGGTGAAAATTTGAACTTGATGAAGTCCAAGAGCCACAAACCGAAAAGGACGACGAGGAAAACGTTCCCTCTTCTTCTGGGACGGTCATTATTCCTTCCGAACCTAGGAGGTCAAGCAGAATTAGTCATCCACCTGATAGATACCTTGGTATTATAGAGGAAGGTGATGACTATAATGTGTTGCTTTTTGAAAGTAACGAACCTACTACCTACAAAGCAGCCATTGCTAGTCCCAACTCAAAGCTATGGCCAGGAGCCATGCAATCCGAAATGGATTCTATGTACGACAATCAAGTATGGGACTTGGTTGATTTACCTAAGGAGGTAAGACCTCTTCAGTGTAAGTGGATCTATAAGATCAAAAGTGGCATAGATAAACATAATGATGTTTACAAAGCTAGATTGGTGGCAAAAGGTTTCACCCAAGTTCATGGTCTTCACTATGACAAAACCTTCGCCCCAGTTGCCATGCTTCGATCCATAAGGATTATCTTAGCGGTTGTCGCATTTCATAATTATGAGATTTGGCAAATGGATGTCAAAACCGCCTTCTTGAATGGGATTCTAGAAGAGGAAGAGTACATGACATAAGCTGAAGGTTTTGTGGATCCATCAAACCCTAAGAAGGTATGCAAACTTAAGAGATCCATTTATGGTCTTAAACAAGCATCCAGGAGTTGGAATCATCGTTTCGATCATGTAATTAAACAAAATGGCTTCACTCGAAGTGTCGAGGAACCATGTTTATACATGAAGTTTAGTGGGAGTAAAGTAACTTTTCTAGTCTTGTATGTAGATGACATACTACTCATTGGGAATGCTGTTCCAATGCTCACTTCTGTAAAAGAGTGTCTAGGGATTCATTTCCAAATGAAAGACTTAGGAGAGGCCCAGCGCATCTTAGGTATCCGGATCTATAGGGATAGATCTAAAAGGATACTAGCATTAAGTGAGGAAACTTATATTGATAAGATTCTTGATCAGTTCAACATGAAAGACTCTAAGAGAGGCTTTCTTCCTATGGGAAGAGGGATCACTTTGAGCAAGTCAGAGTGCCCTACAAAACCCGAGGAGATTGAACGCATGAAATTGATCCCTTACGCATCTGCTGTTGGATCAATCATGTATGCTATGATGTGCACTCGTCCCGATGTTGCATATGCTTTGAGCATGACAAGTCGTTACCAAGCAAATCCAGGTGAGAGTCACTGGATAGCCGTAAAGAACATCCTTAAGTACTTGAGAAGGACCAAGGATACGTTCTTAGTGTTTGGAGGCGAGACTGAGTTACGTGTAAAGGGTTACACATATGCCAGTTTCCAAACAGATAGGGATGATATGAAATCCCAATCCGGCTACGTTTATATGATGAAAGGAAGAGCTGTTTGCTGAAAGAGTTTCAAGCAAAGCGTTACAGCGGATTCTACAACAGAAGCAGAGTACCTTGCAGCGTCTGAAGCTGCAAAGGAAGCTGTGTGGATTCAACAATTTTCGCAAGGACTAACAGTAGTCCCTACAGCCAAAGATCCTATCACGATTTATTGTGATAACAGTGGGGCTATTTTTCAAGCAAAAGAGCCCAAGTCTAGTAACAAGTCTAGACATGTACTTAGGAAATATCATGTAATTAGAGATTACGTGGACAGAAAGGAAATTGACATTTGTAAGGTTGGGACAGATGACAACATTGCTGATCCTTTAACCAAGCCTTTGTCAAAGGCTAAGCATGATGGTCATGTCGTCACAATGGGATTGAGACGTGTACCAGAATTCCTTTAGATTATGTAATATGTAATAATTGAATGTTGTATTAATTATTTCATATATGATAATTGCATTCATTGTTCGAGTTTATTTTAAACTCTTTTATTTAGTTTGACTAAATTTAATACTTTGTTTATCCGAATAGATTGTAAGACAAGTTGGACCCTATTCAAGTGAATAGGACGAACTTAGTATTTTGTCCCTAGTCACTCAATGAGGTGACTCTCGAAGTGACTAGATTGTAAGTCGATCGATGGTTGGTTCAGCACCATGGGGTCATGGAGATGACTGGTCGTTTACATAGACAGACTGTATGACACTTTGTCGGACAGTGACATTGTAGAGACCCTTAAATCAATTATTTGATGCCTGGTCGTGGCAGGGTCTTCTATCTTATTCCTATAAGTCGATTCTTTTGACTGGCGACCGTCTATCTGAGTCGGTGCAGTTTCCGATTGGTTTTGGTTGATGTTCTAGGTCGTGCCGTAAAAGGAGGCCGATGGACATCTTCTGGATCATGGTGATCTACATCATACAGAGTAGATGAATCAAACAGAAATTGTCCACCAACGTTGGGTACAAACATCTTTAGGCCACTAGAGGAGAAGTTACTGTAAATGCGTGGCCACGCTCGGAAAGAGATCTATGGTAGATTTTCCGGTCAGACAGTTACTCTCCCTATCGAGAAAAACACTCTAGATATAATCAATCGCAAGTGCGACCTGAAAGACACCTTGCGTTGAGTGGGAGATGTGATAAAGAGACAAGAGAATTGGTGACGCACACTTGTGTCAGACAAGTGGGAGATTGTTGGAGTAGGTGTCCTCCACAATAGTGCGCCACATAATAAATCTTATTAAGGAATATAATTGGGATATTTATTGACTATATATATGATTAGTCAGTTGATTAACGTAAATCAATAACGGTTGGCTGACTAGAGTTTGACGTTATTGTCGTTTGACGGCGGTGATCAACTGATCCCTTTCGGTCACACCTAAAGGATGAAATCCAAATAGTAACTAATTATTTGTATACGATACAGTTAATTAGTACATTACATATATTCGATATGTACGAGAGTTAATTGATAGAAATTGAGTTAAGAACTCAAATTCGATTAAGCTTATTTTTCAATTATGCGATAATTGACTAATAAATTTATATCTTATTTTAATACGATTAAATAAGATTTAACTTAGTAATTAATCGTTAAATTACTAAATTAGTTGAGGTTTTGAGATAGAGGTAATTAGTTAATTATATTTACAAGGAGTTTTAAAATAAATTAACTAAGCATTGTGGGACCCATTATATATTGATATAATGGTAAAATATTACTTAAAATGTTAAGTACATATTATTTATTTATTTGTATCATATAATTGTTATATGATCAAATTAACACTTAATTATATAAGATAATTAAGCATATGATTAATAAGTATTTGTGGGACAAATATCAAAAATCAAAATAGACCAAAAATGGCCTCACATGGCCGGTCAAGTGAGTAGTAGTGAGGTGATGATGGTTGCTTTTGTTCATGCTCACAAGTCACATGTGATTATGACATGAATAGTAACCTAAAATCATTTCATACCAACACTACACTCTATCACTTTGCATGTGATTAAAATAAGCAAAATAAGAACCAATTTTGGCTCACCATGACCGGCCATATTGCCTATAAAAGGGCAATCTGGTTGTTCATTTTGTTTGATCAATTCTTGCTTATTTTTCCTACATCTCTCAAAAACCCTTCTTCTCACTAAAACTCTCATACTACTAATATTTACTAAGTATTACTAGTGTAGTAATATATTCTAATATTAGTAATATAATATATATCTTATTATCTAGTTAATAATAAGGGTAGATTATTTGGTGTCATCTTGGTGCAACTTGAAGGAGGTCTTCTAGTTTGGAGATTATTTTTTGTTCATCCATATTATTAGCTCAAGAACAACAAGAAGGAGTTCTTGTTGTGCCCATATTATTTCCATATCAATGTGAGGAAATTTCTTCTTTTATATAAATGTCTTTATATTTGCATGCATGTTACATATATCATTAAATACTAAATTAACAAGTAATTTAGTAACTAATTAGAGGAGTCTAATTAAGGTCTATGGACTTTAACCTCTAAGCTATCATCCTCAAGAAGCTACTCATTCCACTTAACATCTAACCTTTCAAGCATGCTCTCTTCGTCAATCTCACTCTCAAGATCCTCAAAGACTACATGAAAACCATTGGTTAGTGTAAGTAACTCATCCTTACCACAAGAAGGAGCGTCAACTTTCTCAAAAATAGGTCCATCAAGTAGATGCACCTCACAATCAGTCCTCACACTCTCTTCCTCACTAGTCTCATCGTTCATTCCAAAATCAACCTCAAAATTTTTCAAAAAGGGGTCCCTCAAGCAAATCGATCTCAACACGCCACTTATCCTCACTATCCACACTCTCCATCAAAGAATCATCACACGACTTGTTTTCCTCATCATCCCTCTTGACTAACTCTCTCTCCACCATCTCATGATCCACATCAAACGATATCCTCTCAAATTCACATAAACCAAGACAACTTGGTTCACTCAACCACACATTTTAATCAAAGTTGAAACTGTCCAACTCACAATCAACAAAATAAGGTGTAGGTTGACATAAGGAGGGCAAGGGTTGTATCGATAAAAGACAAGGTGGCTCAGAAGAGAAGTCAAGGGCATGCAAATCATCATCATCATTCATCATATTAGCATGCAAGGGCACATCAAGAATTGCATACTCATACCAAGGATTCTTCCAACCAACAACATCGTCAACACAATTTTCATCACCAAGATTCACATTAAATGTTACATGCTCAAGCTTATTCATATACATATCATTTAAATTATCATTGACAAGAGAACAATGCACATTACTCAAACATGAATCATCATCAATTCTCATAAACTCGAACTCACTTTTGTCATGTTTGGATGTGAGTTGGTGTTTAAGAGGTGAAGTTGGATAACAAGCAAAGTGTGACACGTTTTCATTAGAAGGAGGCGCAATATTGGTATCATACTTTGCATTCACATTGGGATGAGATGAAATAAGAATGTGAAAGGGCAAATTTGAGAACTATGCCCTTCACTACCACAAGTATCACAAATAGATGAATAATAATGCATATTACACAAATTGGGAATCGGGGGAGCATGTTGAAATTGGACATTAGTTTCATTCAAGAAGTCGGCCTTAGAATTTTTCGCAAAGTAAAAAAGAAGGTCCCACCTCTCATCATAAGACATATAATTAAACATGCCATCACAATTTTGTTCGATCATGTCCCTAACATTATCAACAACTCCATCATGGTGGTACGAAGTAATGTTGATGAGAGTTTGGGTTCGGGTTTCGAAACGAGGTGGAGCAATGGAGTAGCTGCCGGTGGTGAATGGATTTGGTGATGAAGATGGTTGCTGCTGGTTTCTGACAGAGGAGATAGTGGTCCAAGCTGGTGGTGTGACAGGTGGAGGAGCACGGTGGTGCTAGGAGTTGTAGGGCACGATTCACGAGATGATGGTGGTTGTGATCATACGTGAGTTGAGATTGTTTGCTAAAGTCAGTAATTGACTTTGAATTTGATTTGGCAAATGGGCCTGGTGATAAAGGTTGGAGAAATGGGTCAAGGTGTTTTGAGAAATTGGTCCATTTGATTATTTTAGAATCGCCTCGCCCCGTATTGACATATTCATCTCATCTTGCTTTTCCGTCTCACCTTGTTTATTCACAAACCCGATTCCTATAAAATATATATGAGCAAAAAAATATTAGCAAGTGCTATCAAAATAACCATTATTCGCAATTAATATAGGAAAAGTAATAATTATTAATTAATATATAAAATGAGCTATAAATCGGTTAAATCGCAGAAAATCGAGTTAAGTAGAGATTTAAATATGAGGTAAAAAGATACTAAATTATGACTTATCAATCAGTAACCCCGTCAACTTCATATCATCAACAATATGATAATATAAGACAAATCCCAAGACAAGAGCACCCTAAACTCACCAAGATGGTTACTAGCTCAACAAGGTAGGCAATTTGGAATGTAGCTAGAATTAAACATTGGGTAGCATATAGTGAGAAAAGGCTCAATGCGGGTGATGCATGTGAGAAATTATAACAACAAGGCTTCATGTGCAAACTATCATAGCATGTCTAGGAAGAAGGAACAAATGGCATACTTGTGTGTTTTAATGTAACGCACACCGAGATGAGAAACTACACACACCTAGATGAGGCCGGGTATAGATGCACCGGCCATTGGAGGGTCTACCTTATCATATATGTAGCTTGCCAATGTCAAGATCAAGTCTATTTTGTCAAAAAATCCATCCCTCACCCACTATGTCAAGACATCCCTATGAATGCAAAATCCCGACAATAAAGCATTATTCATTAGCTTAAAAGAACTACAATATAGGAAATACAAGGAGGAATGACATTATGCAAAAGACAAATGGGTGGAGACAACATCAAACTTTTACCTTCAATTTTCAAATTTTTAGATTAGATTTCTCATAACTAGACTCACTAAATCCCTCCCCCAAGCTAGAACACACATTGTCCTCAATGTATGACACAAAGATGGACAAACAAAAGCCAACAAGGGGAGATGGGATGACACATGCAAAAATAAAGGAAGGAAAGAAAGCATACTAAAGTGTAGAAGCCTCCCCCAAGCTAGCTTGAAAACGGAGTAGTCCAATCCAAGTAGCAAAGTACCTGCAAAATACAAGCTACTACAAACTAAAGCAAACTAAATGTCTAAATGTCTAACTATTACAACCAAATTGAAATTGCAATTGTCCAAAAATTGTAAATTGACAAAAACTTAATTTTTCTAATGAGCATCCTTTGTCCTTTAAAAAGCATGTCAACGCCCTTAGAAGTTGATCATATTCCTGCGCATGAGCAATACAAAAGGAAATATAAGCAATTGATAAGATATAATCATGAAAGATCAAAGGTAAGGAAGGATAAATCTTATCAAAATGCGCATTAGAGATTTCAAAGAGAACCACCGTACTACTCCACTCGCCAGCAAGAGATGGAGCATCATGCTTAAGACCATAAAATAAACCGTTAGAGCTTAAATTATCATTATAAATGGTCTCAAATTGGTGGTATGAAAACTCAAGGTGGTAGGACTAATCAAAAATAGGGGGTTCATCCCACTTCCTACCTTTCCTCACTCCACTAGGGACTGAACCTTTAAATTAGTAGCACTAAGTCTTCCATCAACCTTAAATGGATCAACTATATCCCATGTAAAAGGATTTGCAAAGGTTTTAAATGACTCAGGCAAAACCTCATCCCTTTTATAACAAATAAGCCCAACATCATCCATGGTAACTGTGTCATCTACTACAAGGTCAATGTCATCAACATGAGTCTCTAAATGGTCAATTGGAATGATACTAGGGGGACTTTCAAGAGAGAAAGTAGGACCATCATCATCGTCATCCAATAATTCAAAATCATTAGGGAGAAATGACTCACATTGGGAGGGTGAAAGAGCACAAGTAGTGATCGATCGCGCCATTTCTTCAAGTATTTGTTGGCAACGAACCAGACGTGCATGGCGTTCCTCTTCGCGTTGGGCTAGCATTTGTTGCATATGTTGATAATTAGCAATAATCGCAAAGCATTCCTCTTCCAAACCCGGCGAGAAAGGTTGTTGGCAAGCTACCTCTTGACATTGGGAAGCCATGAGATGTTATAATGTATATAAAATGGACTATATATAAAATGTTGATAATAACAAAGGTTGTTGGCAAACTATATATAAAATGGACTCATCACCCAACAAGGTTATAATGTTACAAAACATAGCATGAAGTTCGAGGTCCAAACGCAGATACTTGGTCGAGTGAGGCTCACTCAATAAATTACATGGGTACTCGGTCGAGTGGGCTGCACTCGGTCGAGTGCCGAATTCTGAATCAATCCAGAAGCTACTATTCTAGGCGCACTCGACCGAGTTGATGGCATACTCGGTTGGGTTGGTTGAATTCGGTCGATAGCCCTTTACACTTGGTCGAGTATTAGCAAGAAAGGGTCTAATGATTCTGTCACACACACATGCCTCCTATTACGAACAATCACAACGACGCTGAGTAAGGCGAAGTTTCACCTCAAGTTCTAAAATTACCATTTTCAAGTCTGCATAATAACTAAACATTACTAACGTAGCATAAGTCTTGGCCTTATGGCCTATTACAACATAGAATATCGTCTCCAAATACCATAAACATATACAGAAAGAGTTCACTTGACAAATAACCAGAAAAGATAATCACGATCACAATCTAACACGAGGCTCGTCTCACTCCCATGTCCCTGAATACTCATCCATGTGCTCATCATTGGCTGCTTTAGACGTCCCTTCACAGTACTCATCACCCCTCATCGGAAACTGGCTATCATACTTGGCACCCCAAGGTCCGTTGAGGCAACCATAGCCGCCATGACTGATAGAGGTCCCTCTGTCAGCCCTTTTCACCCTATATCAATCGAACAACCCGTTGTCATCCCCCACTCCTCTCCAACATGCCGGTTGAGCCAAAGTGGTTCCTGTTGGAGTAAGTGTTCTCAACAATAGTGCGATCACATAATTAAATCTCAATAATAAGAATACAAAAGGGATGATGAATATTATAGTCAACTGGTCAACATAAATCGGTAACGATTGGCTCAATTGAGTTTGACGCTACTGTCGTACGACTGTGGTGATCAGTTGATCCCTTGAGGTCACACCTAAAGGACAATCCCCAAATCATGTACATTAACTAATTGTATAGTGATACAGATTAATTAATCCCTTAATTTGAACAAGTTTAAAGTGAGAATTATATCTTATTGTAATGTGATTAAATAAGATTCATTTTGGTAATTTAATTGTTATATTACTAAGAATGCATTATGTTTATGAAACATTTGCGATAAGTAAAATTGGTCGATTATTGTGACAACCCTCGCGAATGCGGAAATATAAAACATACAAGCATGTGAAATAATATGCGGAAAATACGGTATTTTAAAAACCTTTAAACATGCAAGATATATATAACACGAGGTGTGTCAAAATGTTACAAACTAAAAACGGAATTTCAACAAAGAGACGTGGTCTCTTTAAATGTTAGCAAAGAACAAGTGTTTAACAAAATTAGCTAAACTCGTCTAGAGGTGAACTTCCAGGGACAACGCCCGCTAGCTCACACCGAAACCCCAAAACATTCATTATCCAAAAAGGCATCCAAGCAAGCAAACTGTCATTCATGAAAAACATGAACGGCCACAGTCAGTGGGGAGTAACTCAGGGTTTCCCAGCCATTCACATTAAACGTACCTATACGGAAATACAACAGTTAAAATCCTCATATATAGATATACAGTGACACGATAAAAGAAGAATAATAGGCAATACGAGATATAATGATAAGATCAAATGGAAATCAAATCCGAACCATCATACTATTCAAAGACTCGGGAAGGACACTCTTAGGCAATCGAATACGCTCACTAGGGCTTGCATCTCACCGTTAGCGGTATAAGATTGATAAGATTGAGACTCGACAGACAAACCAAGTCAAGTCATGCGATGATCACATAATCCAACATATTATCCTTCATTCACGAACCAAGACATTTACGGTGTCCAATCATGCAATGACCATGAATAATGTCATGAAATCACGCATTCAAAGACGACTCAAGACGACTTCTCTCACGGTAAATGAAACGCACTAGCATCGTGTACAATAGCAAGACAAGCCAATGGAAGTCCACAGGATAAGACGTTTCCCTGAACCGTATACTATAAGACGTTTCGTATACTCATGACCTAGACGAATAAGTTCACGGGATAAGATGTTTCCCGGAATCATGTACGATAAGACGTTTCGTACACACAAGACTCTAATCCTCTCGGTAGGACGACGATAATAATACGGTCCTAGTCTAAACCTGGCCAGACTCTCGGAATAAGACATGTTCCGATTCGACATGTGGTACGACGTTCCACATCCAAGACTCGATCATACAAAGACGTCGAGTACCCCAAATTCGGCTAAACCACACGAAAGAGGCGGAAAGAGATCTATAGTCAAAAGTCAA
>JAIUZE010031789.1:0-20006 GCA_022085475.1 Heliosperma pusillum | reverse complement strand
TGTTAAATGATGTTATGTTTGTTTGTATCAACCATTATGAGGTGGACCGTAGGTTGGCAAGAAGAAGTAATCTTTGGCCGCAGATTATAGATCGACGAGCCTATTTGAATTGTACTTCTCCCTCATCGTTGATCTCTTGTGCCTTTAATGTATCTTTTTCCCTTTTTCTATATAGGTGCTTCTTTAATTTCTCTTCCAACTTGTTTGCCTCTTGAAAACTAATCTTGATAGTTTCCTCCATCTTACCATTGTTATCCTTACCTTCCTCTTGTAACATTTTTATGGATGTCATACCCAATTGTTTGTGGTATATTATACTTGGTCGGAAGAACTTTGAACTTTGTGGAGTATTAGTGTTTGTTAGAATGATTTTGTGATTTGAGGAAAACTGTGTAGATCTTAATTCACCCTATATTGATGATTGATTGTAACTCTAAGGAAAGGTAGTAAGATAAGTTTGATGATGTTTCTGCTTGATGCTTGCCATGACTAATGTGTAGATAGTCATGGTATTTGATGGTGTAAGGTTGAATGATTTGGCTATGACTTCTTAACTCATTAGTAATTTAGTCTTTTGGACTTAGAAGTTTATTATTGTTTTGAAGACCATGCTTATGATAGGTCTAGTTGGTGTAAATAAGAAGTTTAGAATGATATCTTGAGGTGCAAAATGCTTTTGAGACTAAGTGACGTCTTGTGATTTCCTATGGTGTGTGTGTAAGTGTAGGCTTGGTGGAAAAGCATTTGGCTATAGTTCTTGGATTTAAAGTAGATCTTATCTTATGGTATCGGAGACTTGTTTGAAGTAGCAAGGTTTCGTTGTAAGTTGAACCATATTACTTGAGGATTGTGATGTGAGCTATGATGGAAATACCTTGGGACGTTAATGATGATGTTTGACTTGAGGTTGTACTTTGTTAATAATGAACTCGTGTACTATATGATGTTGATAATGACGTTTTGTTCGGTGTTCTACCTTGTGGCCGTAGGAGTTTAAAAGAGATTAGTATGGAGAATTCCTAATTGACTCTTTGATTTTTGAAACCTTAGGGAATGTGTCAAATTATGGAGTTGAGAGAATGTTATTATGCTTGAGTTGAAATTCCGTAATTGGGAATCCGTGTTATATGAAAGGGCGGATGAATTAGGTTGTAATCGATTTGTTAAATTTAGGTGTACCTTACTCCGATGATTTGTGGTACGAGGGTCCCTTGTAAGAGACCTTTGTTATTAAGATTATTTGCTTGCTATCGCCCTGAGTTGAAAAGGGAATTTTGTGGATTGAACCTTAAACCTTTTTCTCGTGCCATTATTCCTTTCCATTTCCTTTCATGCAAATTCCTACTAAGCCCGATTCCTAGGAAATTGTTTTCTCTTATCTTTTCCTTTTCTTGGCTATCTTCATAGCTATATCTATCCAATATCTAGCTTTTGGCTCCCTGCCTCTAGCGTTCCTCTAATTTTCGTCGGATCTTAGCGCGTTCGTGTTTCCCTCGAAATCTCCTATCGTTTCCAATGTCGTGGTGTCATTGTCTTTCCTCTGGTGAGATGATTAGTTTGTTAGCTAGCTTCGTGTTGATTTTGATCATGAGTAGGATTGGGATTTAAACCTTAGGATGAATCTGTTGGTGGTATTGTACTCTCTTGGTGGTTTCATTTATTGAGCTTGCTAGTGTAGTACTATTTTGGGAATCAAGTTGAGCGAGATGATGTTCGTTGTTGTTGAGTGTTATATCGGTTGCTTGGGATATCATTTGGGAATTAGATGTCTCTAATTGGTGAATTCTAAATGAGGCTTTGCTTTAGGGTAATTGAGTTGGTACCCAAAGTTTGAGGAGTTTGGTCATAAATGAAAATCGATTCATTTTGAGTTTTAGATGAGCTAGATGATTTGAATGCTTGTCTGATTGCCAAGTAATTGGTCATTTGTGGTTTGGAATTAGTAATTCTCTTTTATTCTTAAGGAATCATAGTTGGAAATTGAGAAATGTTCGTTGCAAGCTTTGGATAGTGAGTGCTCAGTTGTTATGGAATATAGAGTTAGAATGGTGAACCCATTTATCTTGAGGATTGGTAACCACCATAGTTTGCTAATGTGACTATTTATATTTGAGGCTTCGAGCGTAGTAATGATCGAATTAAGGATGTTATGGCGTATGAAAGAATCCTTATAGCCGATAATGGATTGGGGATTTTCCGTTGTCGTGAGACTTTGGATGAGGCTAGTTGAATCTTAGATAATTATGTTTGTTGCTTTGATTGTGTTTTGACTTTCGAGGATGAGAAAGTCATTGTAATGAATTTTGGAATAAATTGGATCAGAGAATTTTATGGTAAGGGCCGTTCACTTTGTGGTTGTTACTAGATATGGTCCCCCTAAGATGAGATTTCTTTGGTTAGTGGTCTCAGATAGAGTTTGATGAATCTAAGGATTTTATATTGCGTTAAAGGACCTCTCCTGCAGATTGCAATCTATGGACCCTAGTCGATGCTAATTAGGTTTGAATGGATATGTGGATGACTTGAGGTCTCGTGGTTATGAAGGATTTTAGTAGAAATCAAATGATTGAAAATGTTGAGGTGTAACTTGGGTAAATTACATCCTCTTGAGGATTAGAGTATCAGTAGAGTTAGTTCTATCGAGTTCTTGTAGATCTTCGTGCCGACTTCATCGTGATTCTTCCTATTCCTAAGAATTCGATTTGTTTTGTTTTTGCGTGTTTTGTATATATTTTGTTATCGTGATTTGTGAACTTGATGTTCGAGTCGCTCTATGTATGTGTAATGTCTTGTTATTTGATTTTATCTTTGAGAAAACCTTCAAATTTTCATATTATATTTCTGATTTAATGTTTCAAAGAAGTCTAAAGATGGTTTGTGTACCCTCTTTTTGTTGAAAGTTGATTTCTTTTGCTTTTATATTTGGATTTTTGCGTTTGGTTGGATGTTTGCACTTGTTATTGGAGACGTCTGATAACTAGTCCTGCACTTACTAACGTTGTTTTGAAATCCGATTTCACTAATTCGACATTGATTTGATTTTGGATAATTAGAGTTCTCGTTCGCGACGAGCATTCTTGTGATCCGTAAGTAAGTTTCGCACTTATGAAAATTCTCCTTAAAACGTTTTCGAGATGAACCTCGTTTCATAAATGTTTCCCATATAAAAGTTTTCGTATTAATTTTGAAAACTGATTTTTGTCCTTGATACTTTTATTTTCTACTCTCAAGTTTCGAGGACGAAACTTTTTAAAAGGTAGGGTGATTGTAACACCCGGAAATGTACCCTATTTTTCTAGTGAAAATATTTTACGGATACTTTTCAGCAAATTTAAGTTTTAATATAGAATTTTATGTTCCGAGTCGTATTTAGAATTTCCGAGTTCGTATTTGGAATTTCCGCGAGATTCCATGAGAATCCCGTCTTAAGGCGAGTTTGACTTTTCGTTGACTTTTTCCTTTATATACTCCCTCAAAACCCTAACTCCTTTCATTTTTCCACTTACTCTTTCTTCCTCATCAAACCCCCAAAACCTTGCCTCCATTTTCATCCAACATTAGATTCGCCATAGTTCCTTCGTTACTCGCTCAAATTCGCGTAAGTTCGTCTTATTCTTCCCCTCTTAGCTTCCTCTATCCGTATTGGTAATAAAATTACCGTCTTTCTCGCTTTTTAAATTATCCGTCTTTCTCAAGGTGAATGATATTCATCATTTATTATCTAATTGTATGTAGGTGGAGACTAGGAAGGTTTAGAATCGATTAAAGACGCGTAAAGGTAACGGTGAAGGGTTACTCGATATCATTTACGTGTTTTACATATTCATGTTAGAATTCGATATTTAGACTACAATTGGAATAGCAATAAAAGCTTAGAAATTAATGATTTTTGACGGACCTGCTTGTTTGTTCGTTTGATGATTGTTTTGATGATGAATATTGATTGTTGTTAGTTGATAGAAGTCAATTAGGAAAATTGGAAATGATGGAAATGGGTTGTTGTTCTCGGGTGACTCGTGCAAATTCACAGCACTGACCCTTTTTGGTAGAATGCTCATATCTCCTTCGTTACTTGCTTGTTTTGGGCTTGTGACCACTCGTTGGAACCGTAAGAGGATAAGCTATCACCTCGACTTGAAATTTCTGAATTCCCATATCTAGAACTATAGTTATGACAGTTTGAAGTGAACCCTTGTATAAGTTAGTTTCCAAACTTGTCGTTTTGGAGAGTTATCTATGTTTCTTATTTATTATGCTTCTTAACCTTGGTCTAATGCTTGGGTATCATGTATTGATTCATGTTTTGGATATATGATATTTTCCTTCGCTTGTATCACATGTTTTGTGACGGGTTTTGCTATGTCCCACTTTGAGTCGGTGTTTACAAATGTTACGGTTTGAGCACGATTTGGTCTTGTGCTTTGTACTCTCATTCCCTTGGCTACCTTTCCGTTCGTAAGGCTGGAATGTCGGAACGGAGAGGTATCCTACTGCTTAAATGCATGTGTTAGTTGGCATACGACGACGTTGTTGGGAGTTGAACGCTATGCGTTGATCGACCCGGCCGTCAAATGTTGTGTACTTGCGAGGTGGTGTTATTTGCATGTAGCGTACCGCTTGTTATGAGGCTTGAGCTCTTTTCCGCCTCTTTCGTGAATTGATCTACCGAATTTTGGGTACTCGGCATATATATTGTAAGACCGAGTCTTGGATGCGAAACGCTTTATCGCATGTCGAATCGGAACACGTTTATTCCGAGATCCTGGCCAGGTTTAGACTAGGACCGGATATTTATTATCGTCGTGCTACCAGGAGGAAATTAGTCTACATACGCGAAATGTTTTATCGTGTATGCTTTCAGGGAAATGTTTTATCCCGTGGATGCCCTTTAATCATACTTGCCATGTACACGATGCTAGTGCGTTTCATTTACCGTGAGAGTTGTCGTCTTGTGTTGTCTTTGAATGCGTGATTTCATGATATTGTTCATGGTCATTGCACGATTGGACACCGTCAATGTCTTGGTTCGTGAATGGATGATGATATGTTGTATTTATTGTGATCATCGCATGACTTGACTTGGTTTGTCTGTCGAGTCTCAATCTTATCAATCTTATACCGCTAACGGGGAGATGTAAGCCCTAGTGAGCGTATTATATTGCCTAAGAGTGTCTTTCTTTTCCCGAGTCTTTGAATATCATGAGGATTCGGATTTGGTGCCTCTTTATGGTTCTATCATTATCTATAGAATTGCCTATCTATTCTTAATCGCAACCACATGTATATATGTATGCATGCTCTACTTTTGTATTTCCTTCTATGTACGTTTAATGTGATATGGCTGGGAGAACCCGGCGTTACTCCCCACTGACTGTGGCGTTCATGTTTTTCATGAATGAACAGGTTGCTTGCATGGATGGCTTTTTGCTTATGCTATTTTGGGTTCGGGTGTGAGCTAGCGGGCGTTTTCCCTGGATGAAACACCTCTAGACGTTGTTTAGCTAGTTGCTAAATCGATTAGAAAAATACCCCATCTATTTCGAAAATACCCCATCTATTTCTAAAATACCCCATCTATTTCGAAAATACCCCATCTATATTGTAAGATCACTTTTACTTGTTAACCTTTTGGAGAGACTTCGTCTCTTGATGTAGTATAATTCGTACTTTAGTTTGTAATATATGACACTCCTCGTATTCTTTCCTTGCATGTAAAAGTTTTTTTTTAAAACTTCATATTCCGCTATATAATTCACATGCTTGTATGTTTTATCTTTCCGCATTCGCGAGGGTTGTCACAAATAGAGTGGAAAATGAATAGAATATGGGCTAACTTGAGTGAGTAAAGAATGGAAAACGCCCAATATGAGGTTGGAAGTCTCACCGACATGAAATTCCGAGTAGAACCCGAATATGGGCTCAGATTCGATAAATTAGACACGAATTTTACCCAATAAACTAAATTCTAAATTAAAGCTAAAATTAAACTAACTAATGGTAATATAATATTATTAAATTATAATGGCTAAGATTGCGGGGGTTACAGACTTACTCCCTACTGTCTGTGGCATTCAAGTTTCTTAAATGAACATGTTAAGGTTGTTGCTTATTTGAGTGAGACTAGTGTGAGCTAGCGGGCATCGACATCATTGATCATTAACTTGTTGCTTATACTCTCTTTTGGGCTTATTGTTTTATAACCGCTAGCACGGGGCTTCACATGTATGTTTAGGGTTGTGATTTTTTTTTTTTGCATATTAGAAGGTTCCTTGTTATGCTGGTGCACTGAAACTATTCAGAAAAACAACTAAAACAATAACAATTTGAATGAAGTTCAGACACTTTGCAATACTCTGTTTTCTGTTTGGATTAATTGACAAAGAACTAAGATAGGACCTTAATCAAAGCACAAAGCCAATGATTGAGGGTTGAACTGTGATCCCAGCACACAGCTAAGGACCCAAGCTCACTTCCAAGCACAAAGCAAAGGAAGTTGTCTCAAGCACACAGCCAAGAGATGCAACAGAAACAAGGTTTCAGTTTTATGTTTTACTTCAAATCTGTCTTTCATTCATTAGGAAATGGCCTTATATAGGCAAGGAGATTACATCCTACTCGTTCAATACATCCTAGGGCCACAATTGGCTTGCAAAAGAAACAGGAAATAACAGCTACATTGTTCAGAATTAAAGCAATAAAGTAGAAAAGCAGTCTAATGAGACAATCTGCCTTAATGGGGTTGTTTAGGTTGAAACTGGTGGAGGAGTGGACTTCCAGGCTTGAATCTTGAGCTCAACTGAAGTTGGATGAATGCCAAAGGGTCTGCTAAAAGATCCTCGAGCTTGTTTGTTCAAAATAGGAAAGTTTGATAGTGACATTTAAACTACTGCAAAAAGGCTGAATTCCTGGACAGTTTGTAGTTGTCCCTAAGCTAACTTTTTGTGTGATTGTTTCTGGGGGGGGAAGTCCTGGGGAAAGTTGTAGAGGACCTTCCCAAGACATAGGTTTGAGGGTTGGTTAGGCTTGTTTGATTGTGTGGGGCCCCATGGACCTTGTTTAGAAAAGCAGTGATAGGCTGTTTTTGGCTGGGGGCTGTTTTTGTTGTGTTGGGTTTGTTGGGCTGTTGGCTGAGCTTTGTTGTGGCCTAGTCTTGGGAAGTGGATGGCTAGGCTTTGTTCTGGTTGTGGTGGTGTTGTCTTAGCAGGCTTGAAGTGGTTGTGGCTTGGACTGAATAGAACATTGTCATAGCTTGTCATGGTGTTGTCTGAATGTAGGTTGTTGTTTTGATGTTGAGTCTTGTCTTGAGTTTGTGTCTTGTCTTGAGCTCGTGTCATGGCTCGTGTCTTGGCTTGGTCACATACTCCCGTTGCAACCTCCCTTTCTTGAAAAGGATTTGCCCTCAAATCTTCTTCACCCTCATCATCTGATTCACCATGGTAAGGACTCAGGTCTCCAACATTGAAAGTACCATGTACACCATAGCTTCCTGGTAGATCCACCTTGTAAGCATTGGTGCCTATCTTCTCCAATATCTCAAATGGTCCATCAGCCCTTGGCATGAGCTTGTTTCTCCTCTTGTCTGGAAATCTCTCTTTTCTTAAATGTAACCATACAAGATCTCCTGCTTTGAATTCCCTTGCTTTCTTAGGCCCCTTGGACCTGGCCTTGTACAACTCATTGGACCTTTCAATCTGCTTCTTGACTTGCTCATGAATCTGTATCATTTGCTCAACTCTTTTCTTTGCATCATAGCTTGCCTTGTTTCCTTTGACTGGTGCTAGGTCTGTAGGCATGAGAGGATTAGTGCCATAAACTGTTTCAAAAGGACTTTTACCTGTGCTGCTGGAGGGAGCTCTGTTGAAGGCAAACTCAGCTTGTGCTAGCTTGAGGTCCCAATCTTTCAATGACTTAGAAACAATGCTCCTTAAGATCTTCCCTAGTGTTCTGTTAGTGACTTCTGTCTGCCCATCAGTTTGGGGATGGTGAGAAGTACTAAACAATAACCTAGTCTTCAATAGCTTCCACAAGGTTCTCCAGAAATGGCTCATGAACTTTGTGTCTCTATCTGAGACAATGCTTCTAGGGACCCCATGTAACTTGACAACCTCCCTAAAGTATAGTTCAGCTACCCCCAATGCATCCTCAGTCTTCTTACAAGCAATGAAATGTGCCATCTTGCTGAATCTATCTACAACCACCATGATTGAATCTTTTCCCCTTTGAGTTCTAGGTAAGGCTACAATAAAGTCCATACTGAGGTCTTCCCATGGCTTGTTGGGTACTGGAAGTGGTGTGTAAGGGCCTGCTTGAAAGTGTGCCTTGGCTAGTTGACAAGATCTGCATCTCTTGAGGGCATCTTGCACATCACTGAGCATCTTAGGCCAATAGAACTGATCTTGTAAGATGTCATAGGTCTTCTGTACCCCAAAGTGACCAGCAAGGCCATTGGAGTGAACCTCTTTGACCAGTAGTCCCCTATAAGGTCCCTTAGGCACACACAGTTTGTTTCCATAGAATAAGTATCCTTCTTGAGCTGTGTACTTGCTCCCTTTCTTGACTTGCCCTTCTTGGTGTACCTCCCATTCATGCTTGAAGTCTGGGTCCTCTTGATAGAGCTCTTTCATAAATTCAAACCCCAACACCCTTTGCTCCATGAAGGTCAACATTACAGACCTTCTAGACAATGCATCAGCTACAACATTGTTCTTACCTTCTATATACTTGCTGGAGAATGAGAAGGATTGCAAGAACTCTACCCATTTGGCATGCCTGGGGTTGAGTTTGTGTTGTCCATTGATGTATTTGAGAGCCTCATGATCAGAATGAAGCACAAAAGGCTTAGGCTTCAAGTAGTGTCCCCAATGATTCAATGCCCTCACAATGGCATAGAATTCCTTGTCATATGTGGAATAGTTAAGCTTGGCCCCATTTAGCTTCTCACTAAAGTATGCCACAGGTTTCTTTTCTTGAGTAAGCACAGCTCCTATGCCAAGACCACTGGCATCACACTCTACCTCAAAGAGTTTGTTAAAGTCTGGTAGAACCAATATTGGAGACTTGCACAATAGCTCTTTGATCAGATTGAAGGACCTTTCAGCCTTCTCATTCCACTTGAACTCTCCCTTCTTCATGCACTCAGTAATAGGGGCCATGATTGAACTAAACCCTTGTATGAACCTCCTATAGAAAGATGCCAATCCATGGAAACTTCTTACATCAGTAACAGTTTGGGGAATGGGCCATTCCTTGATTGCTTGCACTTTCTCAGGATCAACTGCTACCCCTTTCTTAGAGATGATGAACCCAAGGAAGTAAACCTCAGGCTGCATGAAGGTGCACTTCTCTAGCTTGCCATACAACTTGTTTTCTCTTAGGACCTCAAACAACAACTTCAGATGTTGCAAATGTTCTCCCTTAGTTGAACTGTAAATAAGAATATCATCAAAGTAAACCACTACACACTTGCCTAAGTAAGGCCTTAGGACCTCTGTCATCAACCTCATGAAGGTGCTAGGGGCATTAGACAACCCAAAAGGCATCACCAGCCATTCATAAAGCCCATGTTTAGTCTTGAAAGCTGTCTTCCATTCATCCCCTGCTCTTATCCTCACTTGGTGGTAGCCCTGCCTCAGATCAATCTTAGTGAACACTTGAGCCCCACTTAGCTCATCCAGAATATCATTAAGTCTAGGTATGGGAAACCTATACTTGATGGTAATGTTGTTGATGGCCCTACTATCAATACACATACGCCAAGTCCCATCCTTCTTTGGCACAAGCAAGGCTGGTACAGCACAAGGACTGAGGGACTCTCTGACATAGCCCTTGTTGAGTAGTTCACCTACTTGAAGTTGGAGCTCTTGTGTAGCCTTAGGGTCACTCCTGTAGGCTGGCTTGTTGGGTAAGATAGCTCCAGGCACTAGGTCAATGTGGTGCTCTATCCCTCTAAGTGGTGGCAGTCCACTAGGAAGCTCAGTAGGGAAGACATCACCATAACTTTCTAGGATAGATTTGACCTCTTCAGGGATATCAATGATACTCATCCCAGTCTCCTTGACTAGCAATATGTATACAGGTTGTAGCTCACTTAGCTCTTGTGCTATTTCTGATTCACTTATCAACATGACTTCTTTGGAAGCCTCACTCATGGGGTTTGGGTTGATCTTTAAAGCAGGTGGTAAAGGTGCCAGGGTGATCTTCTTCTTCCCATACTTGAAGGTGTAAGTGTTGTCTCTCCCATGGTGTATGGCATCCCTATCAAACTCCCATGGCCTCCCTAATAGAAGGTGACAAGCATCCATAGGCAGTACATCACACAAGGCCTCATCAGCATATCCTTTCCCAATAGAAAATGGAACAACACATTGTTGATCTACTTTAACTTCAGCCCCCTTGTTCAGCCACCTAAGCTTGTAAGGTTGAGGGTGGTCTTTGGTGGCCAATGTTAGTTTATCCACCATTGTCTTAGAGGCTACATTGGTGCAACTCCCTCCATCCACAATCAGATTACACACCCTCCCTTTTATGGTGCACCTAGTTCTAAAGATCTGGTGTCTTTGATCTTCTTCTAAGGGTTGGGGTTGTGTGTGCATCACCCTCCAAGTCACCAGACTTAACCCAGCATCAGGTTCTATCAACTCCTCACTAGCCTCTATCTCAGGCTCTTCCATCTCCTCATCACAGACCAACACCTCATCATCTCCCCAATGGATTACTTCTAGGGTACTCAGGGCCCTTTTAGATGGGCATTCTCTAGCAAAATGCCCATACCCTTGACATTGAAAGCACTTTTTGAGAGGGGTAGTCTTCCTTTGGCCTGCCTCAACAGCCTTGCCTTTATCAAGGTTGAAAGGAGTCTTAACAGGAACCACAGGTTCTCCTATCTTAACTCCTACAAAAGGCTTGAAGGTGGGGGTTCTGGAAGGTGTCTTAGAAGCACTGGCCTTTCCTTTTCCCAATTTTTCTACCCTTAAAGACAAGTTGACAGCTTCCTCAAAGGAGTATATGTTTTGTAGCCTGACTTTGCTAGCTATCCTTTCATCCAACCCCTCTAAGAACCTTGCTATCTTTTGTTCAGATTTCTCAACAACCTCACATTGCAAAGTGAGTTGTTCAAAGTCTCTTAGGTAGGACTCTAAAGGTCTTTGGTCTTGCTTTAGGTGAGTAAGCTTAATGAACATGTCTTGAGTGTAGTCCCTAGAGACAAACTTAGCTCTCATTTTCTTTTTCAGTTTGAGCCATGACTTTACAGGTTCTTTCCCTTCCCTAACCCTCAAGGTTTTCATGTTTTCATACCACAGTGAGGCATAGCCTTTTAGTTTCATGATAGCAACCTTAAAAGCCTTTCTATCAGTGTATCCTTTAAACTCAAAGACTCTTTCTACAGACCTTAGCCAATCTAAGAAATCATCAGGGTTCAAGCTACCTAGAAAGTCAGGAATCTCTACCTTGATATCTTTGTCTTGGTGTCTGAGAAGACTGTGATCTGAGCCATCTGAATCTGACATTTCAAACTGATCTACAGGTTGTCTCCTCCTTACTCCACCTTGTGGGAAAGGTGCTCCTCTTCCTCGACCTCTGCCTCCCCTTGTATCATTGTTCTGTTGGCCCTCAAGGAGTTCATTGACAGATCTAGAGACCTCCATTACAGTTCTGGCAAGATCTTGAACTGTGTTTTCAAGACCTGTGATTCTCTCTTCACTCATGGTTGTATTTTGTGTTTTTAATGTAGTTAGGTAGATGAACTCACAAACCAAAGCTCTGATAACCAATTTGCACTGAAACTATTCAGAAAAGACAACTAAACAATGACAAAATAGCTAATTTGAAGAACTTTGAATACTCTGTTTTTGTTTGAATTGACAAGAACAAGATAGGACCTTAATCAAAGCACAAAGCCAATGTTGAGGGTTGAACCTTGATCCCAGCACACAGCTAAGGACCCAAGCTCACTTCCAAGCACACAGCAAAGGAAGTTGTCTCAAGCACACAGCCAAGAGATGCAACAGAAACAAGGTTTCAGTTTTATATTTTACTTCAAATCTGTCTTTCATTCATTAGGAAATGGCCTTATATAGGCAAGGAGATTACATCCTACTCGTTCAATACATCCTAGGGCCACAATTGGCTTGCAAAAGAAACAGAAATAACAGCTACATTGTTCAGAATTAAAGCAATAAAGTAGAAAAGCAGTCTAATGAGACAATCTGCCTTAATGGGGTTGTTTAGGTTGAAACTGGTGGAGGAGTGGACTTCCAGGCTTGAATCTTGAGCTCAACTGAAGTTGGATGAATGCCAAAGGGTCTGCTAAAAGATCCTCGAGCTTGTTTGTTCAAAATAGGAAAGTTTGATAGTGACATTTAAACTACTGCAAAAGGCTGAATTCCTGGACAGTTTGTAGTTGTCCCTAAGCTAACTTTTTGTGTGTTTGTTTCTGGGGGGGGAAGTCCTGGGGAAAGTTGTAGAGGACCTTCCCAAGACATAGGTTTGAGGGTTGGTTAGGCTTGTTTGATTGTGTGGGGCCCCATGGACCTTGTTTAGAAAGGCAGTGATAGGCTGTTTTTGGCTGGGGGCTGTTTTTGTTGTGTTGGGTTTGTTGGGCTGTTGGCTGAGCTTTGTTGTGGCCTAGTCTTGGGAAGTGGATGGCTAGGCTTTGTTCTGGTTGTGGTGGTGTTGTCTTAGCAGGCTTGAAGTGGTTGTGGCTTGGACTGAATAGAACATTGTCATAGCTGGTCATGGTGTTGTCTGAATGTAGGTTGTTGTTTTGATGTTGAGTCTTGTCTTGAGTTTGTGTCTTGTCTTGAGCTCGTGTCATGGCTCGTGTCATGGCTCGTGTCTTGGCTTGGCATAATCAAACAAGAACTGAATTTGGCTATGAAGTAATATCTCTACTAGTTAAAATGACCAAGACGGGCAAAAGGGAGGCTTTTCATAAAGCTCACATGGACAATCAGCTGGGTGTACCATATTAAACAGACTAAACTGATGCTGCATCAATTCATTCTGTACATAAGGTCCAACTGAATTCTGAGTGATATATACATGTTTGAACTATGTTACTCAGACTCGGTTTGTGACTCTATGCCTCCGGGGTCTCATTGGAATATTGGAGATCTCGGGGAAATTTGTCCTGATTTTGGTTTAAAATGACATGATATGCTATGTTACTTCGACACATCATATGTGCTCACTGCTCACATACTTGTATCCGACACTCGACCCTTGAACATGGGTATGACACTCTGACAAGTTCATTTTATACCACAACCTAGTCAACTTTTCATAAAACAACCGAGTTCGACACTTGGGTAGTCACTCGTGTCCGACCCTTCGAACCGAGTCGGGGTAACATAAATGAGAAGTGTCAAATAAATTCATCTTTTCGCAATGGTATGTCCTATATTTAAAAAATCATCTAAATTAGGTGAGCTTTAGATGTTAGTCCGTCGCATCCACGGATACGACGGATAATTCACTGAATTGACCAATGCAATAGACCTTAATTGATAACATCACCAATAACGTCAATGAAAAAATGAGCATCATAGTACCATTTTACCTCTCCACTTTCCACTGTGAGAATGTCCGTATAGAAACAGACAGTTTCAGACGATAAACTTTATCATGAATCAGCCATAAAAAAGGATATTATGCACAGTAAAATGGTTCAATCACAATAGTGAAGCTTAGGAAACATTACACTTTTAAAAAAAAATTGACTAGCTAAGCACTGAAGGAGACCACTTTTATCCTTGTTTTTCAAATAATTATGCAAAAACAAAAGATCAGTTTTGCATCCCATGCTTTCAAGTACTCTTGAAGTGTCTCTGAAGTATAATTTCGAAATTTTTGAGAGTTTGAAAAGTAAGGACTCAATTATCTCGAATGGCAGTAAACTAAAGAGTAGTCATTAGCTACTATCTACTGGAACTTTATGATATCCAGAGATCTAGAATTCAGGTGTTTCATACCAAACAATTCCTGTCAAGTTAAACTAGGCTTCAAATGAAACATGTCCATGCCTCATCGGTAGCATATACACGGAACCCCGGGCCTAATATATTGGGATATAGAAGAGGTCCCAGCAAAACTTAAACTGGACCTCTCGCAAAGTAGCAGCAAATTTGACATTGCTACTGAAAATTAGTAACAGAATAAGTGAAAGAAATTAGCACCAATGACAAAATCCTCAAATGAGCCAACCTCAGATAATCAATGTTGCTTACACTCTTTTGGAAGTATCTAACATTTTAGACTAGACTGAAGAATACCTGTACCTTTCTATGTGTGCTGGCTTCTATTTGGCAGTTCCGTAATGCTACCAGATTTAGTGGGGTGAAGCTCTAGGCTGAAGGGGCTTGCCAGGTCCTCCATCAAAATATTTCCCTCAGGTTGGCCTCGTTAACCAAGGGACGGAAAGAGAAGTGCAAAGATACTTTAATTTCCAGGAGGAATATGAATGAAGTCGACAACGATAGAAGGAGAGACAGAGAGCATATGCCTCTCTCTATCATTAAAGGGTTCGGATGCTGTCAAAGAAAGTGGATAAAAAGTGATGCAGCTTGGGCGACGGACTTTCAAGCCGCTGCAGGGTGGGTAGTGTACAATGACCTTGGTAGAATTATCTTCAGTAGGGCCATCGGGTTTAAGGCGGAGACACCTCTACAAGCTGAAGCAAGGGGGATCCTCGCCACGCTTATCTGGGCATGCAGGAATAACCATCGGCACATTGACATACTCATGGACTGCCTTCAACTTGTCCTTCGAATTGCTGGGTCGGAAGAAACCCATTGGAAGGCAAAAATTTCATAGCTGAAATCATGGATATTGCTTGTAACTTCCATTGTTTGACCATTAGTATCATTCCTCCCGCAATCAATAAGAAGGCGCGCAATCTTGCTAAGACCGCTATGAATCGTAGGATGTAATCTTACGAACTCTCTTTACTGCAGCCAAAAAAAAATCCTTGTTAAAATACTAGTCTAAACTTTGTTTGCTTTTTTCTCAACGATTTTTAGGTAGAACTTCTTAGTTCAACCAAAACTAATCACATTTACATTGTCCATTAAGTAAAGAAAAGGCATTTCTTAGTACCTAATTAGTAGCAGAATACAACATAACTAAAATTCAGAATGCAAGATCAACACTGAGCTAATTTCTGATCCGTTATAAGCGACTAATGTAAGATTGTACACTCCCAATGAAAACCACTGACGGTGAATTGACTATAATAATCACCCGTCATTCCATAGCATCATACTGAAACAAATGAACTTCTTCATCATACATGGCATGGCGTACAACGCTAACATCAACACAATGCCTTAGGGGGTATCTAAACTATGGGAATTATGCGGTCGAATGTTCGTTACCTAACCCTTGGAGTGAAATTTTAGCAATTAGTTATATTCAAATAAATACTCTAGCAATTACACCCAAACAACAATGATTTCGGCTTTCGTGAAGAAATCGATCCCATAAGGCATTTCCGTCTATTAGCATTGGCTTCCACTTAACAAAGAAATATACCCTCAACACTTAACAATACTCCGAAAGCCGGTGGTGGAATCCGCATTGGGAATAAGGTAAACACGAAAAAAAATCGAAAAGTTTTCAAAATTTTCATTGCTTACGGGGGGCGACTGCCCCTGCTAGCTCCTAGTTCCGCCACTGGATGCGAAAATTATTACAGAAAACAGTCAATTACGAAGCTTTTTTAGGGCAAAATTGAAATTAACAGTAACAACAAATAATTACAGTTCAACATCAACAACTAACTAATTTAGAATGCATATATTTTCATAGTTTTATATTCTATAATTAACAGCAATTCAATCATAAAACAACAAATACGGAGTATAAATAATGAGGAAACCTGGTAACCGATCAAGTTCGGCGCCATAAAAAACTCGAATAGTTGGAATCATACCGTAGTTGATCGAACTCTTCGACGGAAATCAAAGATGACGTAGCAGAAGATAGGAGATGAAAGATGCTGGAGTTTTGGGGAGTGTCTCTTCTGGAGGGAAGCCGTAGAAGTGTGGGGTTTGAGTCACCTTCCCCGGTTTGATTCGGGTTATCATTGGGTCCGGTTATAATGGGTTAATATCGAGTGTGGATTTGTATCCATTTTATTTATCTACTCCGTTTCATAGAATAGTTTACGTTTACTTTTGCACAAATATTAAGAATGAAAACAAGTGGGGTACCTAGTTTCACATATGTTAGTTTACCAAATTGCCCTCTTATAAGTTGTTTTTGTTTATTGTATTAAGAATGGGTGAAAACAAGTGCGTTACCTACTTTTACAAGGATAGTGTAGTAATTTAACATAATTATTGATGTCCATAAAAATAAACGTAAAGAACTAAGTGGAACGGTCTAAAATGGAATACGTAAACTATTCTATGGAACGAAGGAAGTATTAATTTTTCTCCTAAATGCACATACTAAATAAGAAAACAAAATAAAGAGTTATTTCATTATGATATAATTTTTCCATTAAATTTTAAGATTTCATTAAACTAAAACTTTCATTAAAATGATATAAACAAGTAAGCATTAATCTTTTCATTAAACTATAAAATGTACTCCGTATATTACAAAATTATAGTAAACCGATAATACTTATTACTAGCTTCATAGAAGAAAAAAAGTAAAACTAATTTGTGAAATTTGTAAAATATCAAAATTTATAAAAACGAATTCATGCTAAAAAATTGTTTTCATTAAAATATCCAAATGATATCATTATTTGTTTGATTAGTTTTATCTTTTCAAATATTTTTCTCAAATCAAAATGAAATTACACCGAAAAACACTAGCAACTGATTTTGCCAAGGCAGGTGATTTATTTGTCCACGTACGAAATTTATTTTGCCAACATTACCACTATGGCCCTATATAGTGGGGGTGGGGTCATACCAATTGCTAATCAAATAAACGTACAAGAGTGCTCAAATGGTATATTAATTGACTAAGAAGACTAACACCATAAAATAATTAGATCCGCATGAAATAACTTAAACGGATAATATACGAAAAGTGTGTATTACACGACACAAATTCTAATTTAAGACAGCACCATCCGTCTTTCGTCTTAAGCTTAAAACGGGTTAAGTACATACTAAATCACTCACTTGTTGCTTAAAAAGTACCAAAAGTTTGTCGTTATTACCACCATCTAATACTTCGTAGTATTTAACGCGTCTTAAGCTTAAGAGGAATAATATCCGTATTAAGCATATTATCCGTCTTAAGTCAGACTTACTGATTACATATATACAAAATGATCTAAAATCAGAATCAACTTAAACCAATAATGTAACTTGATAGACAAAAGTGTACGCGAATTTATCGAGGTCCCCTTACAAAAAGTAACCGAAATTTATTAACCAATAACGAGATCTAGAAAGAAAAAAAAAAAAAGGTTCTAACTCAAAATTGATAATTATAATAGCAAAATGGCAAACAATCATAATCATAAATCACTTGTAATGCTTATGGCTCCTTGCATACAAAATCAGCTAAATGACCCTTCAAGCTTCATGGACCTGGAAATAAATAGAAAATTAACAAGTTATTAAATATGTTTCACAAATATGCTTACTTAAATATGTTTTATTGACCATATTGAAAAATAAAAATATAACAATTTGGAAATGGTATTAGTTGTCCTACCTTTATTTTTGCTAATTGCTTCAACTATCTCAAATTGAGAAGGATCTCTAGCTACTTGTTGAGGTAGAATCCTTCCCTTTCTTAAATTTTCACTTGCTTATTTTACGAGTTTCGATGCATGGTTCACTAACCAATAATGGGTCTTCCAAAGTCAAAATCTTATTTATTTTTCTCTTTAACTCCGCCTTCTGGTAATTTGGCCATTGTTTATCTTACCATTGACTATGTATGACTTGTAGAGGTAAGACTCCATTTTGCCAGTCAGTCATCATATGCGCACAAGGTAGTCCCATTGTTGCGAAGAAGTTGCCGGTACATACAGGCTTCAAAGTTCCCAAACTAGCCATTTCATATTGCTTATGTAACTTATTCAATGCAAATATGGACACTTGGTAAATCAAATCCTTAAAATAAAAAATATATTACACTTGTGGGGGGCACGAATCTTTTCACTTTCCAGCAGTATTTTGATTTAATGGAATTCGTTCTCAATAGCAAGGCAGATTTTATTTTTAACACGGTGAAGATTAACATTGGAAACTTGTAGGTATTTTTTAAGTTTTGCATGCGCACCTTGAGCTCTCGAAGACGCTCGATTCCCAAAATGCATATGATTTTTTGTCCACGCACTAACAAATTTCTTCTTTTCAAGAATCCAAGTTTTCTCAACATTTGTTATGCCTTTTTTTCTCGATATAAAAGTTGTAAGAATAACCAACTCTCTTCAAAGGCCTCTTCCGTTTCTGCATATATAACTGCATTTCATATAGTTATAAACACATCCCAATCTTCTTCATCTTTGAAGTAACCTTTAAGCTTAGAAACCACATTTTTTTGAATGTGCCAAACACATAAGAGATGAGTAGTTCTAGGAAAGCCAACCTCAATGGCACCTACCAACGCCGATTCTCGATCAGAGATAATAACTGATGGATGAGAGTTAGGTCCCAAAACTAAACACTTGCGGGGCCTAAATATAATCTTTTGTTTTCTCGTGTCTTAAGAAAGCAAATCCGGCATAAAAAGATTTGTTAAAACTTGAAATCCCAATAATATCAAGTAGTGGCATACCATACTTATTGGTTATGTAGGTGCAATCCATCACAAAAGTAGTGGTATAAGTTCTAGCTAGAGTAATTGATTTTGGGTGAGCGAAAAACATATGAGTTAGCTGACCCGAATTGTCTTTTAAATAATCAAATGTGAAGTCCCCTTTTTCAAACTCTTCAAAAAGTGCTTGGACTAATGTGCGATCAGCCAACATCTTTTTTTCAAGCTTAGCCTTCATATTGTATATAGTTCTAGATACAGCTTGAAGGTTTGGGTTCTTTTCCCGTAATGATGTAAGAATTTGTCGCTGTTCAATTCCAGCCATAAACATTTTTTCTGCATCTCTAATTTCTTATTGAGTTAAACATCGAGATGAAAAATGTCCAGACATACATTCAGATGCGTCATGATTATGTGAATTATTTTTCAATTCTAATACCCATAATCCTTCGTTTGATCTCTTTCCTCTTATTTCAAAAGGACAGTTTATAAGTCTTGAACTCGATGTCTTTTTTCTAGCATCAATTGGTATGTTTCGTCTTTACGATAAACATCTCCCCTATCACAAGGAAGCACAACATATTTATCTTTTCTAGAGTTTTTGATAGATAGTGTGACACCCTCAAATTTGCGGAAAGAAAAAAAATAATTTAAATAAATAAACAAAGGTGTCATAAATAAAAAGGTTCATAATAAAAGGAAAATAATATTATACATAAGAATTATACAAGACGGGAGACATATCTCCCGTATAAAAAAACGGAAATAGAAAGAGTGTATAATATTATACAATCCTAAAGAACCGAATATAGGTCCAAGGTAAATACTTCGCTCGCTAGCTCGTCAATGTACCCCAAGTATGCATCACCACCTGTTCGACCGCATTAAATATAAACACGGAAGCCACAGTCAGTGGGGAGTAACTCCGAGTTCTCCCCGCCACGAAATGTCGAGTTTAATGAAACATGAATAACATAAAAGCAATGTATATAGAAAATACAAAACCTTAACATATATGATATGCTTTTCATGTTATGAAACAAGTAACTAACATATAACCTAGCATATGAAAGCTATCATGTGAATCCGATAATAAACTATAACACGAGGTAGGGAAGCTGGTATGCTAGCTCAGAGGTTACCGTTAACATGGCCATGATAAACTCAAACCCTAATCAAACATAATATCATGTGAATCAGTTAACAACCGGTAATCCAAACTCTATCAACCTTAGCCGGCTTGCATCTCACCTTCTAAGATTCATAGAATCATCAAA
>JAIUZE010031787.1:0-12132 GCA_022085475.1 Heliosperma pusillum | reverse complement strand
ACCATATAATTGAGGTGTCTCAGGAGGAGTCCATTGTGATACTATACAACAATCTTTTAGGTGTGAATCAAATTCATTATTCAAGTATTCACCACTACGATCGGATCGTAGGGTTTTAATCTTTTTATTCAATTGGTTTTCTACTTCATTTTGAAATTCTTTGAATTTTTCAAAAGCATCACTTTTATGCCTCATCAAGTAGACATATCCATATCTATTCAAGTCGTCGGTAAAAGTAATGAAGTAGTGATGACCACCTCTAGCTTGGATAGTCATTGGACCGCAGACATCCGTATGTATAAGCCCTAATACTTATTGGCCGGTCCTCTTTTTCCCGTCAAAAGAGGGTCACGAGTCATCTTGCCCTATAAGACAAGATTCGGCATATATGCCCATACAAGTCGTAATCGAATGGTTTGAGTACTTTAGATGAAACAAGTCTCTTTATGCGTCGTTCGTTTATGTGCCCTAAACGACAATGTCAAAGGTATGATTGATTAGTTCACCTGTTTTGAGCTTCTTGTTTTCTACATGATAGACCTCTTTTGCAATATCTAGAACATAAATACCTCCAATAGAAATGGCCTCGCCATAAACCATTTCATTAAATGAAAAAGTACAACGATTGTTCTTAATACAAAATGAAAATCCTTCCATGTCTAACACGGAAATGGAGATAATGTTCTTGGTAAGAGTTGGTACATAATAGCAATTAGTTAAATACAACTCTAAACCATTAGGCAAAAGAAGAACGTAGGTGCCCACGGAAACTGCGGCTACCTTAGCTCCATTTCCCATGCGCAGGTCCACGTCACCCTTGGCTAGTGCTTGCGCGTCCCTCAGCCCCTGTACATGATTACAAAGGTGAGAACCACAACCGGTATCAAATACCCAAGAAGATGTACTAGCAAAGTTAATATCTATCATATAGAGTGATGAAAGAATTTTACCTGACGTTGTCACACAACCGTCTTTCTTGTCTTTCAAGTATTTGGGGCAATTGTGTTTCCAATGCTCTTTGCCATTACAATAATAGCAATTCGCCTCCGCGTGTTTGTTGATTTTGGGCTTGGGCTTATAAAATACCTTGCCCTTTCCCTTGCCGACTTTCTTGAAAAGAGTCTTACCCTTTCCCTTGTCATTTCTCACCCCAAGGTTCATGTTCTTCATTTTCATGGAAAGAACGTCCTTGGGTTCACTCCCACTAGCCTCCATGTCCCTCTCCGTTTGGGTGAGGAGTGCATGGAAATCATGGAAACTCTTGTCCATGCCATTCATGTTATAGTTCACCCTAAATTGGGTGAACTTAGGTGTGAGTGAATGAAGGATCTTACCCACCACCAATTGCTTCAGAATTTTGCACCCTAGACGCTCTAAGGTGTCCGCGTGCTCAACCATTTTGAGCACGTGTGGGCCAACTTTTTGGCCTCTTTGAAGCTTGGTGTCGAAGAATTTCGTAGCCGCCTCATATTGTAGAATTTGAGGGGCTTGCGAAAACATCGACGTAATCCTCGTGAATATCGCATATGCATTGAGAGATATCAATTGGAGTTTGAGTTTGGGTGAGATTGACCAAATCAAGACATTCTTGACGTTATTAGCAACCTTTAAATAAAGGTCATATTTGGCCCGAACTACCGCGGACGATCTAGGCGCGGGTTTGGTGGGGGGCTCTTCGACCAAGTAGCGAAGCACGTTATCGGATATCGCGGCGCTCTTGATCAATGATTCCCATTCAACGAAGTTACTTCCGTCATCTTTTAGGACACACTTGTCCATGACGGATCTCAACCATGAGTCCTTACCCAAGGTTGCATTGTTTGATGATGTTGACATTGTGCGAATATGGTTACCACAACAAAAAGAAATATATAAACATTCATTGTTAATTTACTTGAAAAACATTTAAACAAGTTTAGCATTTATATAATGACCTCTCACTAAATTATATAAATGATTCCAAGACCCATATTTAAATAAAAATAGTCATCGCATGCTACCTTTATCTAGAAATGGTAAGTCATTACTTGACTAATTCTACTCTTAGAACTTTTGGTTGACGGATTTCAACTAAATCCATCTCCTAGTCCCAAGATAACGCTTATCTCGTTGAGTCCAATCCAATTTTAGCTTGTGATCTTATCACTCTACTTACCCGAGGTAAAAAGGGACCCACGAGCGTTGTAGCCTTAATGAACACGGGATTCATAGGTGTTACTAATTGGTAAGGCTAATCTCAATTTTTTAAATATGTGAGAGATCTTGTCAATTTAGTTATTAATTCCCTATAACTGAACTAAGTCGGTGAATTGTGAGTAACGTTGAATTGACAATAACGGAAAATAAAATGCATGTGTGGCGATTTTGGCATGAGCGTAAATAAAGCAAGCAACCAAGCAACGATAAAATCCTTGTATGGCCACCTAGCTAATCAAATTAACTAGATAATTACAAATTCGGAAACCAACTCCTTGGTCCCTTGCCTCTTTACTTGGAACACCTTCCAAAATGGCATCGTCTTGAGGGAGTCACCGGTCTTCATAAAAATAATTACAAATATACAAATTCCTATTATACATTTATTCTATAAAATAAAATTATTAAATTATACAAACCGGCGATACGAGATCGCAATAAAATTACAACCAAACCGTTATTCCCTTACATTACGGGTAATAACGTTTAAAAATAACTAGGCCATACTAGGTACAAAATTTGCATAAATTTTAAATAAATGACATTCATTCATTCAACCATAAATAAAATAAATTTCTGCAAAATTCATGCCAAAATCGCCCTAAACACATTCATGCTCATTGTAGCTCGATTTTACGGGATTTATTGATTTTTAACCATTAAAAATCAATATCAACATTTAAATCTCATTTAAATTCAAAATAATTAACTAAACTATTTTAGAACTCAAAATTAGTCCCTACTAATTTTTTTGGTCATTAATTAGATCGATTTGATTTCATTTGCTAAATATAACGGTTGAATCATAACAATTATGAAATAAACCCAAAATAAAATATAAACATCATAACAATTTGAAACAAAAAAATTTTGTACATTCTGGAACATTTCCAGGAACTATAAAAATAAAAAACATTTGGTCAAAAAATTTAAATTTAATTTTATGAACAATTAGCTTTGTATTTAATGGTTTTATCAAATAAAAATCATTAAATATAGTAAAACAGTGAAACAAATTATGAAATTTCACCAAGATGATCAACATCAGAATTAAAAATGTACCAAAAATTTTCAAGACCACAAATGGACGTTTCATTTTTATGAACATTATGATCTCATATTATCGACTTTTATCATATAAAAATCAATAAACATGCAATACTTAATTAAAAGTCACGAAATTTTATATAATATATGTAAGACATGCATGTGAGATCATATTAAAATTTCATGGCCAGAATAAACATGCAACTATTTTTAGTTAACTTTTAACTCATAAAATGCATGTTAACTCGGTGTAAAAGCCAAAAATCAAAATAAATAGCAAATCAATCCCTATAATCACGAAATTTGACCACAAACATTTTGAGGTCAGTAGGTATACATGAACCAAAACATTTTGTCAGAATCGTATTTTAACTCAAAAGTTTTGATTTATTAGTTATCTTATAACTTTAATAAAAAATGTCCAAAATAAACATGCATGCTACAAGCTAGCTCTGATACCACATGAAAGTCCATAGACCTAAATTAGACTCCTATAATTAGTTAATAAATTACTTGTTAATTTAGTATTTAATGATCTATGTAACATGCATGCAAATATAAAGACATTTATATAAAAGAAGAAATTTCCTCACATTGATATGTAAATTAAAAGGGCACAACAAGAACTCCTTCTTGTTGTTCTTGAGCTATTAATATGGATGACCAAGAATAATCTCCAAACTAGAAGATGCAACGAAAATACTCAGAAAAGTATAGATTTCAGTAGGTTTTAATGCTTGTAAGACACACACACAAATGAAGACACAAAGGACTTGAATTGGACTTGTTGTTGTGTTGAAAGTTTCTGAATTTTATAAGAAAATGAAGTAAGAACAAGATAGTACTCTTCCAAAGTACAAAGCCAATGGATAGAGGTTGTGATGAATGACTCCAGCAACTCAGCAAAGACTCAAACAACACTCTTCTAGCACTAAGCAAAGAAGGGACTCAAGCACACAGCCATGAGTTTAGAAATTGGAAACAAAGGTTTCAATTTTTCATTCATTCATCAAATCTGATTTCATTAGGTTACAAAGCAAGGCTTATATAGGCCAAGAGAGACACATCTAGGGGTCTCAAATGCATCATCTAATGTACAATAAGTCGTGGCCTTGGCCTTACACAAATCAGAATACTAACTAGGATACAATAGCATAAAGTAATAAAGCATAAAGCATAAGACAGAAAACAGGCTGCTCCTCTTTGTCTTGTTGTGCAAGGTCAATTAAGATGTGTAAGACCTTGGAGCTTGGGCTTGGCAGCTACCATCTTCAAGTACAAAGGGTTAGGATGTCTTTCAATTCGTGCCCTTGTCTTGCCTAGCCAAATATAGCACCCAAAACAGCCTTGGTACAAGACAATGCTGAAATGTCCCTATCTGGACCCATTTGTTTGTTCTTAGCTAAACCTGCTCTATTATTGTGAATTAGCAAAAACGTTCCTGGACTTTTATCTTCCTAAGACCCTAAACTAAGAGTATTAGGCCTTGGAACAACTTAATTCATATTAGGGGTTGACTTGGACGAAGCTCTTTGATGTTGGACCTAAACCGGGTGAGATAGGACATGGACCCTTCTGATTGCATTTTTTAACACTCATAACTCTCTGCTCAGAATGAATTTGAAGACCCATGATAGCTCATGTGAAAGCTATGGATGTTAGCTTTCTCCTACAAAAAGAATCACCCCTAAACATTCAGTAGATTTTGAGTTATGCTACTTTGAGTGCAGGCTGGTCTTAATCACATACCCAGCAGACTTGCCACTAACTATACCCGTTTTGCTCAGGCCATAACTTTCTCTTTAGGATGATGTAGGAGTACCCTAAGGTGCCATTTGAAAGCTAAATGAGTTATCTTTCCCCTCCATTTGGAATCACGCAAATAGCATGCTTCAATCTTCAGTTATGATCCATTTGGCAAGAGGGGGTCAGACTGATCTCTACATTGCACTCTTCTGTAGGGGATATCTTGTAGCAGCCATAACTCAAACCACGTACCTGCTATTGGGCTGATTCTAAACTCATTGTATATCGAAGACCATAAGCTATCCAATGACTCAAGAATCAAAGGATTTGCACGAGTAGAACTTGAAATATGAAGCTTGAAAGTCAGGCCCGTACAATTGAAAGCTCAAGATGCTAATGTTGATCCCCTAAATTGCCTTCATTTGGGATGTGTACTTGGACATTCCCATGGACGGTTGTATTAGCACAAAAATGAGTGACAATGCAACAAGTTTTGTTGCAAACTGCCCTTCTTCAAAAGAATTTGTCCTCAAATTATGTTGGATCAAAATCAAAAGACTTGTTGCCAAGGGTTGTGTTCTCCTACTCTTTAAAAGATCAAGTACAACTTCAAAGATGGACTATCATGGCCTCCTCCCATATCATAGACTAGAATGGTGAATGGCATGAGATATGTGGTACCATTCCCAAGTTCAGATTGCATACCCAACCAAGTATTGCTTGTTCCTTCGGGATCAAATGTGAGGTGTATGACATCCTCCCTAGACTTCACATCTACCCTCATTCTTCTTGTAGTATCATGAGCTTGTCTATCATTTGAGGATGGTGTTCCACCTGGATGAAATGTACTCATGACAAGCTTTGGACTCAACTTCGCATCAAGTATCCCAATACTTGTAGCACCGAAATCAGAATGTTCATATTTGCACCCCAAGCTTGGTTTGTTCTCATTGACTACTCTCCTAACATCCTTAGGTGACCAACACTCCTTAAGTGAAGCATAAGCAAGAAGCAAATCAGCCCCTAGGGTACCTCCTCTCACATTCAGCTCCTCTTGAGTAGATATCAAGTTATACAAAGGGTCACTCACATCAAAACAAGCATCATTCACATAGCACGCATCCAAAGAAGTGCTTATACAACAAGTAGAACACGAGAAAACTTCAAGTGGGCAGCTATTGTTTTTGTGCATTGGACTCATCATACACAACACCAAATGAACTAAAACTTGAGCAACATCAAGTAGTGAACCTCCCCTTGGTGTTCCACATAATCCCAACAAGTTCTCCCAACCAATTTGAACATTACTCATCTTAAAACACAAGAAGATCGTAGCTGGACAGTAGGGTTTAGATTGATCAATTTCACTCCTTAACATGTATGAGGTAGCACCCAAATGAGCAAGAATAACTTGAAACCTCATCAACATGTAAGAATGAAAGTGTGGAGATGCAAGAGCACAAGATATACCTCTCAAGATGAAAGTTAAGAAGAAAGAATCATGGCTTGTGTAGAAGATCAATTTTGGCACACTTGAGAATGGAACAACCCAAGACACTCCTTTTGCTTCACCCTTGATCGACTCCCAACAACTACCACCATTGAACATGACCATGGACTGTCCAAACTTCATGGTTTGAGGCTCAAGTAGTCCTTGGTCGACAATCACCTCTATAGGACCCAAATCAGTAGCTTGCTCATTGATGGCTCCACAAGAAAGGACAAGGCTATTCTCTTCTTCATTAGTAGGCTCATAGGTTGAGTTCAAGGAGGTTTTATTTTCAAAACATGGGTTCTCAATGATAGCACTACATGACCGTTTCACTTCAGCACATGTACTCATGACCTTTGGTTTAAGCTTAGACTTAGGACAAGCAACATCCAAGCATGACACAACAACCATTTGGCCTAAACTCTTATCTTTCCCAACTGTTTTGATGGCTTCTAAACTATCCCCTTTAGTTAAGACCTCATGATTTGTAGGCCTTACTAAGATCTTCTCAACATATAAGGCTAACTCAAGCAAATCATCATATGGATACAACACTTCTACATCAATTCTCTTTGCAATTTCAGATTTCAAGCCATGGTAAAATCTAATTCCCTTTTGCACAACCTCAACATTCATATCACAAACAAAGTGTAGTTCCTCAAACAACTTAGCATATTCAAGGACACACAATGAACTTTGTTTAAGGGCTTTTAGTTCAGTCCACAAATCCTCCATGGTAGAACAAGGTAGATACTCTTGTTTCATGTTCCTTTTAAGTTTAAACCAAGAACTAATCATACCCTTCCCTTCCATTCTCCTTGAAAGTTTAAGAGTATTATACCATAACAAAGCAAAATCCTTTAAACAAGACACAACAAGTTCAAGCTTCCTTTTTTCAGAATAACACTTGTGCTCAAAGTAGCATTCAACATCATACAACCAAGACACAAATGCTCTACTGTTTTCACCATTAAAGGAAGGAAGTATTGGTGTTTTACCTTTGCTCCCAAGGGTAGGAGAGGACTTAGAACACTCATGTGGCAGGTGGTACTCCCCTTGGTACAAATCAGGTGGTTTAGGCTCCCTTAGAACACCATAGTTGCTGGTTGCCTTCTTTGGAAGCACATCACCTTCATACCTTCTTCTTAAAGCTTGGAACTTCACCCTAGCTTCTTCTAAGGACTTGGAGATGGAACCAAGGTCACAAGGCTTCATTCTTTGACATGGAACATAAGGCATAACAAACATTGCTACTGATTTACTCACACAAATCAGATTGCACTCCTCTCTTGAAAACATGTTGTTTTGTGTTTATAATGTAGGTAGGTGTAAGATGACTCTCAAACCAAAGCTCTGATAACCAATTGCAACGAAAATACTCAGAAAAGTATAGATTTCAGTAGGTTTTAATGCTTGTAAGACACACACACAAATGAAGACACAAAGGACTTGAATTGGACTTGTTGTTGTGTTGAAAGTTTCTGAATTTTATAAGAAAATGAAGTAAGAACAAGATAGTACTCTTCCAAAGCACAAAGCCAATGGATAGAGGTTGTGATGAATGACTCCAGCAACTCAGCAAAGACTCAAACAACACTCTTCTAGCACTAAGCAAAGAAGGGACTCAATCACACAGCCATGAGTTTAGAAATTGGAAACAAAGGTTTCAATTTTTCATTCATTCATCAAATCTGATTTCATTAGGTTACAAAGCAAGGCTTATATAGGCCAAGAGAGACACATCTAAGGGTCTCAAATGCATCATCTAATGTACAATAAGTCGTGGCCTTGGCCTTACACAAATCAGAATACTAACTAGGATACAAAAGCATAAAGTAATAAAGCATAAAGCATAAGACAGAAAACAGGCTGCTCCTCTTTGTCTTGTTGTGCAAGGTCAATTAAGATGTGTAAGACCTTGGAGCTTGGGCTTGGCAGCTACCATCTTCAAGTACAAAGGGTTAGGATGTCTTTCAATTCGTGCCCTTGTCTTGCCTAGCCAAATATAGCACCCAAAACAGCCTTGGTACAAGACAATGCTGAAATGTCCCTATCTGGACCCATTTGTTTGTTCTTAGCTAAACCTGCTCTTTTATTGTGAATTAGCAAAAACGTTCCTGGACTTTTATCTTCTAAGACCCTAAACTAAGAGTATTAGGCCTTGGAACATCTTAATTCATATTAGGGATTGACTTGGACGAAGCTCTTTAATGTTGGACCTGAACCGGGTGAGATAGGACATGGACCCTTCTGATTGCATTTCTTAACACTCATAACTCTCTGCTCAGAATGAATTTGAAGACCCATGATAGCTCATGTGAAAGCTATGGATGTTAGCTTTATCCTCCAAAAAGAATCACCCCTAAACATTCAGTAGATTTTGAGTTATGCAACTTTGAGTGCAGACTGGTCTTAATCACATACCCAGCAGACTTGCCACTAACTATACCCGTTTTGCTCAGGCCATAACTTTCTCTTTAGGATGATGTAGGAGTACCCTAAGGTGCCATTTGAAAGCTAAATGAGTTATCTTTCCCCTCCATTTGGAATCACACAAATAGCATGCTCCAATCTTCAGTTATGATCCATTTGGCAAGAGGGGGTCACACTGATCTCTACATTGCACTCTTCTGTAGGGGATATCTTGTAGCAGCCATAACTCAAACCACATACCTGCTATTGGGCTGATTCCAAATTCATTGTATATCCAAGACCATAAGCTATCCAATGACTCAAGAATCAAAGGATTTGCACGAGTAGAACTTGAAATATGAAGCTTGAAAGTCAGGCCCGTACAATTGAAAGCTCAAGATGCTAATGTTGATCCCCTAAATTGCCTTCATTTGGGATGTGTACTTGGACATTCCCATGGTTGGTTGTATTAGCACAAAAACGAGTGACAATGCAACAAGTTTTGTTGCAGAAGACCTCCTTCAAGTTGCACCAAGATGACACCAAATAATTTACCCTTATTATTAACTAGATAATAAGATAGATATTATACTACTAATATTAGAATATATTACTACACTAGTAATACTTAGTAAATATTAGTATTATGAGAGTTTTAGTGAGAAGAAGGGTTTTTGAGAGATGTATGAAAAACAAGCAAGAATGAACTAACAAAATGAACAACCATATTGCCCTTTTATAGGCAATATGGCCGGTCCTCAAGAGCCTCACAAGGGTCTTGTTTTGCTTATTTTAATCACATGCAAAGTGGTAGAGTGTAGTGTTGAATGAAATGATTTTAGGTTATTATTCATGTCATAATCACATGTGACTTGTGAGCATGAACAAAAGCAACCATCATCACCTTACCAACACTACCATGACCGGCCATGTGAGCCATTATATGGTCCATTTTGATTTTTGATATTTGTCCCACAAATACTTATTAATCATATGCTTAATTATCTTGTATAATTAAGTGTTAATTTGATCATATAACAATTATATGACACAAATAAATGAATAATATGTACTTAACATTTTAAGTAATATTTTACCATTATATCAATATATAATGGGTCCCACAATGCTTAGTTAATTTATTTTACAACTCCTTGTAAATATAATTAACTAATTACCTCTATCTCAAAACCTCAACTAATTTAGTAATTTAAAGATTAATTACTAAGTTAAATCTTATTTAATCGTATTAAAATAAGATATAAATTTATTAGTCAATTATCGCATAATTGAAAAATAAACTTAATCGAATTTGAGTTCTTAACTTAATTTCTAACAATTAACTCTCGTACATATCGAATATATGTAATGGACTAATTAACTGTATCATATACAAATAATTAGTTACTATTTGGTTTTCATCCTTTAGGTGTGACCGAAAGGGATCAGTTGATCACCGCCGTCATACGACAATTGTGGGAAATAACTGTTTATATCCCCTTAAAATTTAGGGTTATATCAAAATTATAGAATATGAATTGCGAGTCATTAATATGAAAACAATATAAAATTTAGAGAAAGCGAATTTAACCTTTGGTCCTGGCAAAATTCGGCCTAAGAAAAGATATCAAAGTAGATATCCTCCTAATCGTATCACCCAAGATTGATCGAGAAATGCCCTTCTCCTTTGCTAGAAAGATAATTAAAAGTTACTGTTAACTTTTTAGGTTTTTGTGTTTTCTGTGATGGAGGCACAAGTGAGTGTAGAAATTAGGTTTTAGAATTTTTCTACAACTCTCCCTATCTCACGGCATGTACTCGGGTTTTATGAGGAGATTTGTCTCCTCAAAAACACTACCCATGGATCGAAAAATCCTCAGTGTATTTGGACTATTTTCCGGTATTTTCCGGTTATATTAGCTTCCATTTAATATAATGTTATACATATTATATTTGTCTAATATGTTGTCATACATTAATAAGGTCCATTACAACATTTTGCAGTGGATATATTAACATAACAATTATTATGACAATCGTATAATATATACTTCAATTATAAATATCAGTATATTTATAATCCTGCTAATTAAATATAACGGTTTATGTTTAATTACGAGCTCACATTGTATTCTACAACTAAATATAACATTTTATATTTAATTACGAATTACAGTTAATTCGTCTTAGCTAATATCTCATCATCACATTGACTAACCTATTAGTCAAAAACACCGACTAACCTTTTAGTCATTTAATAAGGCATCAATATGATTATTTTCTCAAATAATCACATCTCTCAATCACATCCTTTAGGTGTGACTTTTAGGGACCAGTTGATCACCGCCATCTGTATGACAATAACGTCAAACTTATCTAGCAAGCCAACCGTTATCGATAAACGTTAATCAACTGATTACAATACAAAGTATACCCTGTGAACCTATAGAGATTTATTTATGTTATTGCACTAACTGTGGAGGACACTGGCTCCAACAATCTCCCACTTATCCGTACAAGTGTATGTGCGATAACCGATTCTCATATCCATAATAAATTTCTCCCACTCAATGTAAACCAATTTGCAAAGTCCGTATTCACAAAGGTCGTAGTTTACAAGTGATCAGTATCAAGAGTGGTTTCCCCGACTAGAGAGTAACTTAACTGATAAACGAATCTTTATTCGAGCATGGCCATGCATTTCAGTTACAGCTCCTCGAGTGGCCCTGAGAAATATCATATCCTGATAAAGGTTGGATATTTTCTTCAACTCGAATCTTGCAGATACAAGCGCAGTATGAAATGACCCAGTGAAAATCTACTTAGCCTCCTGTTACGGTCGACCATGAGAAAGAAACCAAAGTCACCCAAAAACTGCCTTTATCTCAAGAGACAGTCGATAGTCAAAAGAATCGACTCTAGGAACACTATGGATGTCATATCCACGACCCGGCACCTAATGTTCTGAAACATTTAGGACTCCATAACGTCGTCACAAAATGTCCTGCGCAGTATCATTATAACCCGCATCTGTGATCGATCAGTCAACTGTTTGACTTATGGCTCGGTGAACCCACCATCAATCGACTTCACAGAATAATTGCCAGAGTTATCAGCTTCATGTAGGCAATAAGGACCCAAAAAAAATAATGTATTCAGTTACACTTGTGGTGGTTCAATGTTGTTCAGTACAACCACATGAAAAACAAAATATAAAACATAACGTAACACCCGGAAAT